>CATIWR010157882.1:0-21192 GCA_949677035.1 Omphalea diandra | reverse complement strand
CGGGAGCAATGTTTGCCTTGCTCGGTCATGACAAAAACAAAGCTATTGCATTTGCACTTGCATAGTCAATTGTTATACTTGCAATGTATCTTGATGATATTTGATTATAAATTATGCCATGAGAATTTGATTATTGTTTTTATTCATTGAGTCACGACTCACTAAATCACAATTATTTTTCAGATACTGAAGCATAGACTTTGGACACTTTGGTACATAAAGTTTTGCATAGAGACACATGGAACACAGGTTGTCAGCTGAATTTCAACTCTCTCTCCTTGCGTCATGTACATACATTTGATAGGAACTAGTTATGGTCATTAGTCCTGACATTAGTTAACACATGTGTACATTAAATACATATGGGATTATATTTGTATGATGAATAAACCTTAATGTGTATGCATTTTCGAATGTGAAATGCCATGATTTGCAATTGAAGATGATAGTTACAGTTGGTGGTATTAGAGGGTTTAACCACACGCAGGGCAGACATGCAAATCCCAGTGTGTATGACATCGTGGGGCCGACGGGTAAATCCTGGATGTTGAGTGCTCTGATAGGTACCAGCTATAGCCACGTTGTGACGTTACAATTTGTGATATCAAAGCTGATTTACAAATGAGAACAATGGATGTCATAGTTATTGGTTTGACATATGAATTTGGATGTTATAGTTTTGGTATCATAGAGGGCTTAAGCATACGCTGGGCAGACGTGCAAATCCCGGTGTGTATGACATCGCAGGGCCGACGAGTAAATCCCAGATGTTGAGTGCTCTGATAGGTACTGATTGTAGCATTACAAATTGTGGAAAAAAAATACTAACATTCAGTGGCATTAATGGTTGTTACATTTATTGGTATTAGAGCCATATGAGTTCTATCAAATGAAAATGACTGTTACATTTATTGGTATTAGAGCAAATATGAATATGGTTATTACAAGTTCATTTGTATATTTGGCTTGGTTGATGAAGATTCCTTCCTTTCCTTGCTTGATTTATATTCAAAGAAGAATTTAAGTTTTCCTATCATGATCATTTGAAATTCACTCTTCATTACTTTAGAGAAATCTTCACATAAGCAAACATTAGTAGCGCCAAATATGATATCATCTACATATATTTCCACTAATAATAGGTCCCAATTCTTTTCCTTAGAAAAAAGAGTTGTGTTGACCAAACCTTTGGAGAAACCTTTCTTCACTAGAAAGTTGCTTAACCTCTCATACCAAGCTTTGGAGCTTGCTTCAAGCCATACGGTGAGCTTGAACACATGGTTAGGAATGCAATGGCTTTCAATACACTTCCTCATCAATGTACCCATTCAGAAAAGCACTTTTGACATCCATTTGATATAACTTGAAATTCGTGTGAGATGCAAATGCAAGTAAAATTCTAATAGCTTTAGGTCCAACTACAGGTGCAAAGGTCTCATCAAGGTTAATTCCTTCATTTTGGTTATAGCCTTTAGCTGCTAACCAAACCTTATTTCTAACAATAATTCCATGTTCATCAAGTTTATTTCCAAAGGCCTATTTAGTTCCAATAATGGAATGATTATGAGGTATATGAACTAAAGCCCACACTTTGTTCCTCTTAAATTGATTGAGTTCTACTTACATAGACATAATCCAATGTTCATCTTTAATGGCCTCATCAATGGTCTTAGGCTCTATAAGGGATACAATATATGCAATTGTAAAAGATGGTCTAGTTGTTACCCAACTTGATGGATCACCGATGATAAGATCTCTTCGATGGTATTTCTTGAAAATTCAGTCCCTTTCTAATTGAGTTTGCTCTTTAGTAGGAGTAGGAAGAGGTGGATCTTAATTTCCTTCATTCCTCATGTCTTGTGGCTTATCCACATTCTTTCCTTCTTTTCCAATGTTTACCTTATTCATAGGACCTGTAAGATCATCAATATCTTCCTTTTTTCTTTAAGAAATGGGGTCAGATTCATCAAATACAACATGTATAGACTCCTCTATAATAAGAGTTCTCTTGTTGAGGACTTTATACCCTTTGCTGGCAGTAGAGTATCCAAGGAAAATTCCTTCATCAAACTCGAAGTCAAATTTGCTAAGGTTGTCTTTAGTGTTTAGAATAAACATTTGCAACCAAAAACTTTAAAGTATGCAATCTTGGGCTTTTTATTGTTTCACAACTCATAGGGAGTTTTTTTAAGAAGAATCTTATCGAGACTTTATTTAAGATAAAACATGAATTGTTTACAATTTTAGCCCAAAAGTACTTAGGAAGATTATACTCATTCAACATAGTTTTGGCCATTACTTGAAGAGTTTTATTCTTCCTTTCTGCTAGACCATTCTGTTGTAGTGCTCAAGGAGTTAAGAAGTTGTGTGAGATACCATACTAACCACAAAAGCTATGAAACTTAGCATTCTCAAACTCTCCTCCATGGTCACTTATTATAGAAGAGATCTTCAAATCCTTGTGGTTTTGAATTCTCTTGGCAAAGGTCTTAAAAGCATCAAAATAAGAATCCTTGTGAGGGAGGAACAATACTCAAGTATATTTAGAGTAATCATTTACTATTATAAATACACAATGTATGCCTCCTAAGCTAGATACTCTAGTAGTTCTGAATAGATCCATATGAAGCAAATACAATGGTCTATAAGAACTTACCTTGTTTTTGGCTTTGAATGAAGATTTGGTTTGTTTACCTCTTTGACATGCTTCACAAACTCCTTTTTTTTGCAAACTTGATTTTAGGTGGACCTTCAACTAAGTATCTTCACTTCAACTTATTGAGGAGTTTCATGCTAGCATGTCCTAGCCTTCTATGGCAAGTTCTACCTCCATCCACTATAAAGACTAAACACTTTGCATTGTGGTTAATAAGAGAATTTAAATCAATCACATAAATATTATGAACTCTCCCACCAATGAACATAATTTTGCTGTCACTCATCCTTGACACATTGCATGTTTGTGGCTTAAACATAACTCTAAGGCCTTCATCACACAACTAACTTACACTTAGCAAATTATGTTTAAGTCCATCAACAAGCAGTACTTTATCAAGGATAGGTGAGTCATCATCCTTACCAACTTCATATATGCCAATAATTTTGGCTTTGCCATTGTCTCCAAAAGACATGTTTCCAAGTCCTTCAATCTTCTCCAATTATGTGAAGAACTTCTTTTCTCCTGTCATGAGCTTTGAGAATCCATTATCAAGATACCAAGCTTGCTTTCCAACTCAGGATTTCAAACACATTTGTAAAATAAAGAGAGTTATGTCTTAGGTACCCAAACCTTCTTAGGTCTTAGGGGGTTAGCTCTTGCCAACTACTCATCATACCTTCTAGAATGGTAGTGATAGGAAATGTGGCCATAAATACCACAGAAAAAATAATCATCATCACAATGAGCTAGTGTCCTACTTCTAGGTGGAACATGTACATAGGATTTATGAGACTTGTAACTCCTTTAAGCAATGTGTCAGGAGTTTTTCTCATGTGAGGAATTCTCTTATGTTGCATATGTCTATATTCATAATTGTCTAAATTTCCATGTCTTTCTGCACCATGCATTTTAGGCTTGTATGAATGGTACATATAAGCATAATTTGCTCTAGAAGGAGCATGTCTCAATTATATGTAAATGTGTTGAGACTTACCTTTTGTGCCATTTATCTTAGCAGTTTCCTTCTTAGGAACTTTTGGCATTCTTATGGGGTTAGGAACACTATCTTCCTTAGCCTTAACAAAGGTTGTTTTAAAGATTGAAGGAGTAGTTAAAGTAAAGGCATTGTAACCTAATCCATGTTTGATGGATGGCTTCTTTAAACCTCAATGATGAAATCTAACTTTTCTTTTCCTTTGGTAAACTTAGTAAGGTTTCCTTAAGTTTAAGTTCCCAACTGTGAGAGACTTAACCTCCTTAGCTAGAGTTTCTTAACCCCTTAGCATAATCTTTTAAGGATTTGTTCTATTTTTTTAAGAGAGAAGGTCCTAGACTTGAAAGTCTCAACTTTCATAGTGAGTTTGGTGATTATAGAATACAATTCATCTCTAAAGTAGGAATCAAAGGATTTACCTCTTTGTCACCATCATTGTCACTTTCACTACAAGATGAGTGTTTGCTTAAGGATTCATCTGATTGCTCCTCAATTGCCATAAGACAAAGGTTAGCTAACTCATTTCTTATTTCCTCCTCATCAGGTTCAGAGTCACTAGTATCATCCATAGTAGCTTTATACACTTCCTTTCCTTTCTTGGAGGTGTGTTTTTTGGCAGGAAACTTATCTTTGGCTTTCACTGCCAAGTCTTTATTTCTCATTCCTATGTTTTCTACTAGCTTTCTAAGAGTGATTTCATGAACCAATAGCTTTGCCATAAGCTCAATAAGTGACAGGGCTTCCAACTTATTGGCTTCCTTTATAGCTATTTTCTTAGCTTCTCACTTATCTTTAGGAAGTATTCTCATAATTTTGCTACCATGTCCTTATTTGAATAAGCTTCCCCAGGGTTTTAAGAGTGCCTATAATGTCTATAAATCTGTTGTACATCTCAGTAATAGTTTCACTAGTTTGATATACAAATGTTTCATACATGTATGTGTGCATTTGTATCTTTTTCTTATTAACTTCATTAGTTCCTTCATGTTGAGTTTGCAATGTGTCCTATATTTCTTTGGCTGATGTACACATTTGCAACTTAGCATACTAAAATTTATGGATTGCATAGAAGAAAACATACATTGCTTGTCTATTCTTTAGGTTTGCCTTCTTCTCTTTAGCAGTCCATTCACTTTTAGGCTTTGGTATAAGAACTTCTCTAACTAGCTTTGTTGGAACTTCTCTTCCTTCTTCAATAATGTCCCATAAATCAATGGTTTCATTATTAAGAAAGATCTCTATACGACTCTTCAAGTACCCATAGTCATCTCCCTCTGAAAAATGGTGGCTTGTGGATGGATTATGATTCTTCATGACTTGCCATGATCTATGCTTTGAGCACTTAAACTTTGATGAAGAGACTAGCTCTAATACCAATTATTGTCCCTTAGTGCCCTAGAAGGGGGGTTGAATAGGGGAATGACAAGTAATTAAAAATAAAAACTAAGTACAAAATTAATGAAGAATTGAGACACGAGATTTATAAATGTTCAGTACAACTTGGCTATATCCTTCCCTCTAGTATTCCCATTAGAGCCTTCATTATTAAGATAGCTTAAAGTGCTATCAACCACTTTTACAATAGTAGTTTTTGAGCACTACTGAGTCATTACAAGTAGACTTATAGGTGCTATTAAGACCTTATCCCAAAGTAGCTTTCAGGTACTACCTTAAATCTTTCACAAAATATGATTTTAGTGATCTCTTGAGATCGCCTAACCAAAGGTTTCCTTAAATAAAAATACAACTTTAAAGATAATGATAACTCTCTCACTTAAGCAATAAAACACTTTAAAGTATACTTATAAAGTATGTTTGACATGGTTGAGAGTATTGAGAGAAAGTTTAGAAAGCTTGTTCTTCAAACTCTATTTTGAAGATAACACTTGCAAGCTTTACACAATAAACTTCTCTTGATTGCTATATCACTCTTGATTCACCTTTTTTATTTGAAAAAGCTTTCATAATAGAATTCTCACTTAATGAAATGATTTTCTCTATTTGTTTCAATTGAGAGTAGGTCCTTTTATAAGTTGAAGTAAAGAACTAGTCGTTAGAAAGAAAGTTGTCACTTCAACACTCATCGCATGTTGGAAATTCTTTATGCCTATTGTTGAGTCATCAACCATCACTGATTTCTTAAAATGGGCGATTGTCAAGCAAAATGTTTATTGGAACTAGCTATTAGAGAGAAGTTTGTCTCAATGCTCCTCCTTTGACTTTCTTATTTGTTTATTCAAATAACTTCAATGATTGTTGGATATTCTCAATGCATGTTCGACTTCAACATCAACCCTTGTTGAGATATGAATAAAGCTCATTATACATTTCTAGGAAGGTCTGAATTTAATGTTCTATTTTCCAAGATCTTTAACAGGTACATCAATAGTTATTGATAAACTTCCAATGTCTGTTGAAAAACCTCAACGCCTGTTGCATTATTAAGAGTGCCTTATTAGATGGTCTAAAAAATTTAACTCAATCTAAGGAGCTTTTCTAATGCCTATTGGTAGGATGCACTCCCTGTTTCAAGATCTTGAGAGTTTTGCTCAATTCAAGTTACTTGGACTAACGCTTATTAAAAAAATGCAACACATGTTGAGAAATCAGGAACCACACCCATTGCAAAATTACAACGCCTGTTGCAAAGTTTAATGTGCATAACTTATGTGTTTAAGTTATCCAATGCCTATTGAAGTAGATGACACTACCTGTTGTGAGATGCAAAAGACTTTTCTCATACTAGGGTGATATTTCAACGCCTATTGAGTTCCTTTAATGCCCTTTGCTAGAGTCACAAAGCCTTTTGAATTATGGCAACACCTGTTGGATTGTCAAGCTTAGTTTACTTGATCTTTACTCTCTTAGTACTTAGAGTTTCCAATTACAACTTTTTCTCCAATCATCATGGTTCAATGAATTGATGTATCTGTAAGAATTAACACAAATAATTTGGACAAAGGTTAGCTCTTAGATGTCATTATGATCATCAATACAAGACTTGGTTCAACAGTCGGGTGGCAAGTCCACATTACATTGAGGGATGATACCAATTTGTTGTCCCACCTTGGATCCCCGTAGACCATTATTTTTTAAAAAGGGCTTCTATCTAATGTGATGTCTGAAGGATCCCCCGTTGATCCAAATTACGTGCCATGACTAGGGTTATAACCAACGTATGACCCCCCATCTTTTTGATCCCTCAATGATCGATAAAAGGCAGGAGTCTGAAGCAAGATTCTAGTTGTTTGAGTACGGCTATGAAAATCATGGTGCTCGCAGTGGCGACTTTACTAGGGACTCAAAATTGACTTTGCGTTCAATCTTTGGTTCACTTTTCATGTTTTAAACCTATTATTGATATAGTCCACTGCATTCATGTGGTCTTCACACTTCACCATGAGCACTAAGTGCCCTTAGATATTGGTTCTCCTAACTTGAGACTTAAGCTCCATTCGGGCTTAGGAGATGGGGAGGAGGATTCATCACTCATGAGCCTAGTACCTTCGAGTATATCAAATGAGGGATCACGACAATCGCCTCTCAAGCTTATATGAGCCATCAAAGTCAACAACCCTTTGAACCACTAGGCGCATGTAGAAGCCAGTAGTACCTTGGAATAGGGTATCCCACTTATTTGCATTTTCTTTAAACGAGAGTTGGAACCCTTAAAGAACATTGTTTGATATCCCTAATGTAAGTACTAATTTTGATCCCATCCCCTTAATCTAACTATGCACCCTGTAAATATTTGTGTATTCATTTTTCCCTGCTTTATATAAGATTCCCATGTAAATGCCCCACCCTTTTTCCCTAATTAATGTAAAGACATTCCTATTTTTGGTTAGGTTATTTTGTATACATTTTTTTGAGGTTTTGACACTCCTTGGTCTAAAATGACTGCATACATTCTATGATCCTTATTGGTAAGAATGAGACTCCACCCAGGGAAAAACCATTAGACTTTATGTGTAGGAGGAATAAGGTTGGAAGGACCTTTTGCAAAATGATGTGTGCATATCATGCATACATGCTTTGATTACTTGTTCATGCATCATACTGATAACCCTTGTCTTACATCCATCATAGCACTATCCAAAACCTCATGGAAGAGAAGAGGCAACTAACTTGCTTGGAAAAGTAAGACTTTGAGTCTGAGTTAAAGTGGTAGTGTAGTCATGGAACCAAACATAACACCTAAAGTTTTAGAGAGGCTAATGCCTAACTTTAACTATAAGATGGAAGAGAGGATTGTCGAAGAAGTAAACAAGTGGTTTAATGAGATCCTAAACAAAAAAGATGTAGCTACCGATAGAGCTGGCAAAGGGAAAACACCCATGAAAGACCCCTAACCTGTGGTAATCCATGATGATTTATTTAGGATAAAGGAATACCATAGGAACAAAATGGCTAAGGATATGGGTAGTGCCACAGTTGTCTTAAATAAGGTTGTAGACAGCTGGAAAAAGAATACTCAATTTGATGACTTTGCTAAATAGTTAGAGAAAATATAAAAGGCTCTAGGTATTAAAGGTTTAGAAAAGGAAATAGACATTGAAGAATTGTTTGATCGTAAGCCTTAGAAACTACCAGCTAATTTTTGCATGCTTGAGTTGTAGAAGTTCACAAGAACTCAAAATGCAAAGAACCATGTCTGTTCATATGTGTTAGTCATGAAATTGATACAATGTTGGAGCTCTTTGAGTTATCATTAGAAGAATCTACTAAGACATGGTACTTCAACGAACCAAAGACTATCAGGGAAGATTAGAAAGAGCTGATAAAAGCTTTTGAAAGGCATTATGCTTACAATTCAAATTTAGAAGTCACATTGTAAGGCTTGGAATCTTTGAAGCATAAGACTTGTGAGAGCTCTAGTGATTATATTAGGAGATGGAAGAAGATGATTTCAAAAGTAACCACAAGGCCTATTGAGAGAGAGCAGGTTATAATGATTATTAGAATGATTATGAATAGGTTTTTTTCCAGGTATTGGCACCAAAATCAAAGGTTAAGAACTTTGAAGAATTTCAAAAACTAGGATTACAAGCTGAGGAGTTAGAATTCGAGTAAAAAAGACAGCATGAGAGAACAAGAAGCATTCCATTTCAGCCCCAAGCAAAAGGGAACAAAATAGTAGATGTTAATAAAGTAAGGGTGCCTAAACAATTTATAGATTTGGGAATGCCTCTATCTAAGGCATTTGAGAGGTTACAAAAGAAGGGAGTACTAAAGCCTTTAGCACTGAGACCATCTCCTAATTCATTCCCTAAGGGATATGATGCCAATTCCTATTGTGATTTTCACTAAGGAGTGGGTCACAGTACTGATGATTGTTATATGTTCAAATAAGAGATTCAAGATCTTATCGATAATAAAATTATTGTTTCACTAAATTTTAGGAGGCCTAACATTTGAGAAAACCCTCTCATGAATTATCATAATGTTCCTTCCTAGAACCAAGGGATATTTATGATAGATTCTGAAATTCTTGAAAAGATTATTATTGCCATTATCAAGGAGGTTGCAAGGAAGACTCTAGTTGTTTGCACTATTAACGCTTGAGAGAGTTCAGATAAGGAGTCAGAAGAGGTCCGATAAAGGGGATATTCAGATATAGGGGGAGAACGATGAGGATAAAGTGGCTTAACAAATAAGCCATGTAACTTGCAGTGGGAATTACTATCCTAACAGAAAAACTCCAAAAAAAACCAAAGTTGGAGAAAGGGGCAGATGAACTTATTGCAAAAGAGAAAGAGGAAGACAACCCTATAGTGAAGTAGTTGAAGAAGTTTCTTGCTCAAATCAGTGTATAAGAGTTGCTTATCACTTCTCAAGAGCATAAAAACGCCATGGTGGAGGCCTTGTCTAGATTGATTATTTCTAGTGAAGCTACTCTGAAGGATGCTATTGCATTGGTGACTCACAAGGGAAAAATTACTTTTTTAGATGAGGATTTGCCCCCAAAAGGAAGGGATGCCAATTTGGCTTTATTCATTAGAGCTGAAGTGAAAGGAAGGCGTACTCTATGTGTGATGGTGGATGATGGATCTAGGATCAACATTTGTCCAATATAGATATTACATAAGTTTTGGGTTGTCTAAAAAGGACATAGAGGCTTCTGATAGTGTCATTAGCGCCTATGACGATAGCAGAAGACCAGCTACAAGCATGTTTAAGACTATGGTAAAAATAGGAGTAGTGGAAGCCATGGTGGAGTTTACAGTCCTGGATATTTCAATTACTTTCTCACTTTTGTTAAGGAGACCATGGTATCATTCTCTTGGTGGTGTGCCCTCCACCATTCATCAAAAGGTCAAGATTCCTTACAAGGGTGAGATTGTGACCATTTATGTTAGAGTTTTTTATGTCAGCTTTAAGTATGGCAGTTTCATATCTCTAAGGGTTTAAAGTTGCTAGAGTTTATGATCGAGGGGTTGATCCAAGAGTGATAGGGATCATAAAGAATATGAACCTTTTGCCTAGGCAGGGGCTAAGGAGGAATTTTATTGGTATATTAGAGTTTTTAGAGATTCCTACATAGACAATTAAGAAAGGATTAGGGTACTATGGTGAGGATTAAAACAAGAAGTAAGGGATTTATGCAAGCTACTATTAGATTTCTTGGTGAAAAAAGGTAAAGTCATTGGAAAAATGGATCAAAGAACTACTTAGAGTGAGAAGTCATTAGGCAATTATATGGATGAACTTGAAAGGCCTTCTTTTAGCTTGACATTGATGAATAGGCCTTCTTTTAGCTTGACATCGATGAACTGGGATATTAAAATTATCAAGATTTATCAAAAGAGGAAAATTGTAAGAAGAAGAAAAAGGAAAAGTGTAAGTAGGCCACAACAAGTCAGAATGAATAAAACTTGGGGCAATCTATAGTCCTGTATGGACCCTAAACCATATAGCCATGAAAAGACAAGAAGAAAAGCTATGTTGCATAAGCTAAATAGTATCTACCAGAACAGGAGTTTTAGGCCACATGGGAAGACTATGTAAAGGGAGAGCCTAACTTACTAAAATAGAACACACCCTATGCTGATCTAGAATGGGAGTACACTAGTTATATAAGTTCATTAAAGTCACTTGCACTGGGATAAAGTTAGAGGATATTAAGAGAAAAGTTATGAATTCCATTGAGGAAGTGGTTGGTAAGGAAATACAAGGTCACACAGTGGGGACTGAGCCAACTATGGTGAAAAGCACAACCCTTTGGGCAAATTTTCTAAAGGTTGAGTTGACAGATGATCAAATCAAGCAAGATTTTGAGGGGGTTGTTAAGGCTATCATAAGGATTGGGGATGGAACATAGAATGAGAATAAAATAAATGTTACACTGGGTGATGACATAGGCATTCTGGCTAGTAAAGGGAAAAATAAGGAGAAAGCACAGGAAAAGGAAGCCCTTACTGCTTCAATGGTGGAAGCTATCTTTCTATATACTACTGATGTTTTTATTTCCAATATGTTTACGGATAATGATGTTATGTGATGTGTTTTTTGATGGTAGCATGCATAACATGCATCATTTCATGAGCATATTTAACATAAATTTTATGCATACCAACATTTAACCTTGGCACATAAAAACTAGAAAATCTTGCTCATTGCTAGTGATGTCATGCTAAAAAAGTGAAAGAAGTTTGACTAGTTACTTAGGAAATATTAGAGGGTCTTTGCTTGGACATATGAAGACATACCGAGTGTCAATAGGCAAATTGCAAAACATAGGATCTTGACCTATCCATATATGAAACCAATAAATAAAAACTGTGGAGGATAAGACCTAAATGGGCCCAGGTGGTTAAAGAAAAAGCAGCTAAGTAGTTGAATGTGAAGTTCCTGGAGGTAGTGGATTACCCTAAATGGCTAGCCAACATAGTGCTAGTACTGAAGAAGGATGGAAGGGTGAGAATGTGTGTTGGCTACAAGGATCTGAACAAAGCATGCCCAAAGGATGATTTCCCTTTACCACACATAAATGTACTAGTTGATAGTGTCACAACCTGTGTCATGTATTCCTTTATGGATGAATTCTCTAGGTATAACCAAATTCTCATGGCCATCATAGATAAAGTGAAGACAACATTTATCATAAAATAGGGGACATATTGCTACAAGGTGATGTTGTTTGGGTTGAAGAATTTTGGACCAATTTTCCAGATAGTGGCAACTACCTTGCTATATGACTTGATCCACAAAGAGGTGGAGATGTATGTGGATGATATGATGGTGAAGTCGAAGACCAGGAAAGGGCACTTTAAAGCTTTAAAAAAATTTTAAAGAGAGTTGATGAATGTAATATATACGTGTTCGAGGCCACCTTTAGTAAGCTACTAGGATATGTAGTCAGCAAGAAGGAATCAAAGTATATTCGAAGAAGTTAAAGAATATTCAACAAATGCCTACACCTAAGACATAAAAGGAGGTACGAGGTTTTTTAGGGCATTTACAGTACATCAGCCAATTCATAACAAGGTTAACCCCCATATGTGAACCCATTTTCAAGTTGCAAAGGAAGAATCAGTTGATGGAATGGAATGAATAATGTCAAAAAGACTTTGAAAAAGATAAAAGAGTATCTGACTAAATCGCCAGTGTTAAAGCCACCAAGGCCCAAAAGACCTTTAACTTTGTATCTAATAATGGAGGATAGTTCTATAAGTGCAATGTTAGCTTAAGAAAATGAAGCAAGGAGTGAGCACAGTATATTACCTCAGGAAGAAGTTGTTATCTTATGAAGAGAAATAAATCAAGTGGAAAAGACCTATCTAATACTGGTATAGGCAATGAAAAAGCTGAGGCATTACTTTCAGTCTGACTCGATGGAGGTGATCTCAAAGCTAGACCTAATTAGATACCTCTATAAGGCCCCCTCCCTAGTAGGAAGATTGGCAAAGTGGTTAATCATGATGACTGAATTCGACATTAAGTATGTAACCAATAAGGTTATCAAAGGATATGCAGTCTCAGAGCATTTAACACAACAACTCTTTGAAGAAGATGAATTTGAGCCTCCCTAATTTTTGGATGAGGGGTTAGGAGTAATCAAACCTCTAGGGTGAAGAGTTTACTTTGATGGAGAAGTGAACAAAAAAGGAGTAGGTGTGGGGGTAATTATGATTTTGCTTAAAGGAGAACTCTTCCCTATAACTAAAAAGCTCGACTACAAGGTGACTAATACATTAGTTGAGTATGAAGCATGTGCCCTAGGAATTGAACTCCTAAAACAGATAAAGGTCAAGGTAGCAGAGGTGTTTCATTATTCACTACTCGTCCTTCTATATATAACAGACAAGTGAGAGCTAAAAGAAGAACGTCTAGTCCTATACTTAGAGCATCTCAAGGGGTTGGTATAGAACTTCCATAGGGCAACATTTCATCACCTACTAAGAAAGGAAAATGTAATGGTTGATACCTTAGCAACTTTTATCTTTGTTTGGGAAGGGCCTAGGGTAATACCTATAAAGCCAATTATCACACTCTAGTCTAGGACACCGTGTTACATGGGTGCAGGTGTGATGTAGGTATCAGTGGAAAATCACCCCCGGTATTTTGATATGCAATGGTACCTAGAAGATGGTGATTACCCAAAAAGGGATGTGAAGAAAGATAAGGATGTGGTCTAAAAGTTGTCTTCGTAATTCATGGTGTATAATGGGGTAATGCACAAGAGAATGCCTGACGAGGTTCATTTGAGATGCTTAGCTAAGGGAAAGGCCCATAAAGTTATAGAAGAAGTGCATGTGGGAGTCTGTAGGCCCCATATGAAAGGGAAAATGTTAGCAAAGAAAATTTTAAGATTGGGATACTAATGACCACTATGGAGCATAGATTCACGATGGCCTCCATCATTTGCCTTTGATAGAGTTACAAAATTTAACCTCACTTTGGCCATTTGCAGCATGGGGTATCAATGTGATCGGGAAAATCAGGTCATAATCTACAAGGGGCATATGTATATTATGGTAATAGTGGATTACTTCTTGAAGTGGGTAGAGGTTGAAGCCTTCAGTAAGTTGAGGGCAAAGCAAATGGCATAATTCATTGAGAAAACCTAATTTGCCGCTACGGTTTGTCACACCATATTGTTATAGATATTGGGATCCATTTCAAGGCACAGGTCAAAGAAATGTTGAGAAAATATAAGGTGATCCACCATAAATTGTCACCTTACATATCACAGACTAACAGAGCAATGAAAACAGTAAATAAAAATATCACCAAAATGGTCAAGACATACAAAGACTGGTCTAAGAAACTATCCTTTGCCTTATGGGGTTATCAAACTATGATAATGACATCGACTAAGGTAAAACCATTCTCTTTAGTGTTTAGAATGGGGGCAGTACTATCAATCAAGTTAGAAGTGAAGTCTTTATGGGTATTGATTAAATCTAACATCTTTATGTACCAATGGGTGAGAAGTAGATTTAAACAATTGGCTCTACTTAATAAAAATAAACGGGAGGCCGTGTATCACATCTAATTATATCAAGCCAAGGTAGCTCGCTCATTCAACAAGAGGGTCAAGCTAAACATGATAAAGGTTGATGATCTGGTACTAAAGGCAATCTGACTATAGACTTAGAATCCCTGAGGAAAATTCAAGTAGAGCTGGGAAGACCCTTATGTGGTCAAACAAATATACTGAGGTAGAGTGGTGAAATTAGAATATACAAATGGAAATGAATTCACTGAGCCAGTAAATCTAGATTAGTTAAAGAAGTATTTTGTGTGAGGTGTGAGAAAAGTGAAAATAGCCTGCTAAGTCAAAAATTTGAAAAGACAGTGTAGGAAAAATTAAGGCATAAATAAATAATGAAAAAGAAAGAGAAAAAAGAAATGAAAAAATGGGAAAAGCTCGTTAAGTCGAAAACTCAAACAAATAACTTAGGCAAAAGTTATAGCATAAAATATGAACAAAAGTTGAGAAAGTGTGACTGACCACTAGGGGACCTTTGATAAGACAACGGGACGACAATAGAGAAGGCAGGGATGAATGATCAAAGAGTTAGCAAGATAGAGCATTGAGAAAAATAATTAGATGATCTAGTATGCCAATGTTAAAACTAAAAGTCATGCATTCAATCAATGTGTAATGAACAAAATGTAAATGATTCATGCTAAGTATAAAATCATATGGAAATGCATTTACATAATTAGAGTAAATTCAATTATACGTGTCTTTGAATTAGAACTAGATATAAGACAATTTCTCTCTCATAAAAGATTATTGTATACAGTTTGTTAATGTGATGTTTGTAACCCTAAAGGTCGCATAACCATGTCATGTTGTCTGCATCATCATCAGGCTAAGAGTCTCGACCAATGTAGAAATCATAGATGTGGCACCTAGTCCAAGTGGTTTCAACCCTGTTTAGGAAGCATTGGGTTAGAAGACCTTCAACGAATGAAGGAATTGCACATCGAATTAGAAGTGCTAAGCTAATTATGTGTGAGAGTAGGAATGTAAAGTATGTCTGAAGCCAAGTTAGGGAGGATGACATAATCTTCGTAAGTCTGTAGAATGACACGCGACAGGTTCCACCAGGGACAACTTTAGCGGATGTCGATAACAGTGATGTGGGACATCCACTCATCTCATTCAGCCCTAATAGTGGTTGGTCTGGTTAGGCAACAGTTCAAGTGATGCTGAAGATAGTAAAGCCTCATGTCCATATTTAGGGCAGCTAGTAGCACTAGCCTTTCCTGCAACCATATCTAAAAAAATAAAATAAAAGAGTAAAAAATAAAAGAAAGAGAAGAAAAAAGCAGAAAAAGAAAAATGCTAGTTAGGTTGAAAACTCAAAAGGACGACCTAAGCAAAATTGAGCAGCTAGATGGATTGAGAACCCTTAAGGGTAGTCCAGGCAAAATTAGGGTAATAAAAGGATAAAGAAAAAAGAAAAAAGAAGAAAGCAAAAGGAAGGAACAGAAATGAGAAGAGGCTGCAAAAAGAATTCATAATTGAAGTAACAGTGGGCTCCCCATGAAGGAATCACTGACCCTCAAAGCCACTCTGTCAAGCCCTATAACAGTCTCGCCTATAGTCCTCCCTAATTCAGCCCCCTCTAAGAGTGGAAGGATCTGTAGATTAATCTCCTCATTCTTCCTCCTCAACAGATACTTTCCCATCAGAAGAGCAGCTACGATGTGAGCCTGAGCAGCTCGAACATGACCCTTAGAAAGGAAAAAAAGAAATAAAATGGGCCATGATGATCGTCTCCTCGCCCAATGTGTACTGGGGGACATTCTCATATTGCAAGTCAAATAACTCTAACATCTTTCTAACATGTAGGTAGTCTAACTAAGGCAGTGCAATTCAATCTGTGGTTGTGATGCGATAATCAAGAATAACACCGAACTCCTCTAGCAAAGGGCAGATCTCTATATCTTTGGAGTGGAAAGTATGAATAATGGTGTCCCATAAGTCACAAGTTACCTGTAAAAAGTGCAGGTCAAGTTGAATAGAAGAAAAATAGTAGAGAGCTGAAAGGCCCACTGATGGTAGATCGGACCAAAGCTAGGGTGGGAGAGACCTTAGGAAAGTTTTGTACATGTTTAAGGAGTTGGAAGAAGCAAATAAAGAAGAAAAGTTTGAAACATGCTACTTAGAGTAAAGGCCCATACCTATGGGTTATACGACCCCTATCCAAGGTTGTACAACCCTCAAGCTGGGTTGTATAGCCCTCAAACTAGGTTGTACAACCCTTAAGCCTCAATAGTAGAATAAGACAATCTTACTTCAGTTTTTAGGTTAGGGATGGCTTAGGTACCTATTTTGTGAAACATATAGGTAAGAAAAGCAACGACATGTCTTTGAGAGGCACAATTAGAAAAAAATCAAAATTTTGTATTACTAGACAATCAAAGTTCAACAAAATTAGAGGTAGTACCACCTAGGCCTCGTGTGTGGGAAAAATAAGGTTGGAAGGATCTTTACAAATAATGTGTGCATACCATACGTATCATGCATACATGCATTAATTACTTGTATAAGCACCATACTAAAAACCCTTGTCTTACAGCTATGATAGCTCTATCCAAACCCTCAAGGAATAGAAAGGACAATCGACTTGCTAAGTAAAACATTAGGCTCGATTTAAAGGTTGAACATATCATGGAACCTATCATACCACCAAAGATTCTAGAAAAAATGATGGTCGACTTTAATCAAAAGATAAAGGAAAGGATCATCGAGGAGGTGAATAAGTGTGTTAATAAAATTCTAAAGAAGAGAGAAACCTCTACCAATAGTTTAGATAAGGGGAAAGCATCAAATAGGCACCCTAACCCATGCTGATTGATGATGTGTTATTTAGGATAAAAGAGTAACATGAGAGCAAGCTTGTTAAGGAGGTGGGGAACACCACTACCATTTTTGATAAGCTAGTGGAAAGTGAAAAACAAAGTACTCGATTAGATGATTTTCTCAAACAATTAGAGAAAATATAGAATACTTTGGGTGCCAGGGGTCTGGAAAGAGGAATTAACATTGAAGAGCTATTTATTTGTAAGCTTAAAAAGTTGCTTGTAAACTTTTGAATGTTTGAACTTCCTAAGTTTACTAAAACTTAAGATGTTACCAATCACATCCATTCATATGTGTTGATAATGAAGATGATACTATGTTTGAGCTATTTGAGTTGTCATTAGAAGGGGTCTACAAAGACATGGAATTATAACCTGCCTAAGATAATCAAAAGAAGCTGAAAGGAGTTAACTTAGGCTTTTCAAAGACATTATGCATGTAACTCAGCCCTTAAAGTTACTCTGTAAGATTTAGAGTTGTTGAAGCAAAAAATTGGTGAAAGTTTTAATGATTATATAAGGAGGTGGAAAAAGTTGGTTTTCAAAGCAACTACTAGGCCCACGAAAAGGAAACAGGTGAGGATGATCATTAGAGGGGCATTACTAGGAATAAGTACCAAGATCAAGGGTATGTTAGTAAGGAACTTTAAGGACCTCAAAGAGGCTAGTCTGTAAGATAAGGAGTTGGAATTTGAGTCAAATAGGCAATATTGGGGAAGGAAGGGTGCCCACCCTAGCCACAAGGAAAAGGGAACAAAAAGGCCAATGTGAATGCAATAAAGGCTCTAATGCAATTCACAAATTTGGTAATGCCTCTATCTAAGGCATTTGAAAGGCTATAAAAAAAAAGGGTATTAAAGCTTTTAGCACCGAGACCACCTCTCAATCCACTACCTAAGGGATATAATGACAATGCTTATTATGCTTTCGATCAAGGAGTTAGGAATAACACTAATGACTATTATAGGTTGAGGTAATTCAAGACCTCATAGATAATAAGACTATTATTCCACTAAATGTAAGAACACCGAGAATAAGAGGCATCCCTTTCTCAAACTATTGTAATGTTTTACCTCCTAACCAATGGATATTTATGATAAATTTTAGAATTCTTGAAGAAATTATTGCCATGATTAAAGAAGTACCAAAGGAGATTGTTGTTGTGGTTTACACTATCAACCCATGGGAGAGCTCTAATGAAAAGACAGAAGATAAGAAAAGGAAGAGGATGATTAAGTTATGGGAAGAGAATGATGAAGAGAAGGAGGAGAAGTAAGTGAATCATGTGACTCAAAGTAGAAAGTATTATCTTGATAGAAAGGCTCCTAAGGAACTGAGACTAGACAAAGAAAGTGATAAGCTTGCAATAAAGGAGAAAGAGGAAGATAATTCTACAGTGAAACAGTTGAAGACCCACTCAAGGTAGATCAGACCAAGCTTGGGATGGAAGAGACCTCAGGAATTCTCTAACCATATGTAGCAGAGTGGAAATAAGGGGTTTGAAGAAGAAAACCATGGGTGGCCATATATAGAATGAGAAGGTACTTAGTGTTTAACAATTGTGAATAGTTATACATGGTTGTAGAACTCATTTGAATTGTTTGTACAAATAATTTGTGATATATACAAATAACTTAGTCGTCTATATAAAGTAGTCTTCTTGGAAAAGTTAGGCAGCATCCCCGCATACTATGAGCTTAAGAGTTGTTTCATTCCTGCTTTAAAAGACATGTTCACATTCAAAAAGGGATGGAATCATTCAATCACACATTTAAAAGACAAGTTTGGGACCATAATCAAAATCATTTATTTCTACTAAAATAAGAAAATTCTAAAGCTTGCCAAAGATGGGGGCAAGATTGCCTCATCATGTCCTAAAAAGCCTATAAGTATCTAAAAAGTGCTAGGACTTTCAAATCATATGATATAACTATATGACTATGATAAAATATCAATAATATTTAATAAATGTACTATACTAAAAGGAAAATCCTAAAAAATCTAGGAGCACTGGATGGGCTTAATCTCTTCAACTCCTTGAGATTGTCTCCTCATCGTCTCCTCCCACCTCCTCTACAGCTAGTGACTCATTAGAATCCTCAATCACTGGTTTGGTCATTGCCTCTATCTATGCCTTTGTCACTGTCAGGTGTTGTTCCATATCACTAAGATCCTAGATCAGGCATTGGACAATCTCTTATAAAATGTACAAGGGTTAGGATGTGTAGGACATCAATCACGTGCATAATCATGAACATGTATAAATGTTTTATATATAGTACTAACTCTTATTAACTTACATCAACCTAGTCTGTTCTATTACTGCCCTTTTTAAGGTCGTAAATAGGTTCACTATGGCCTTCAATTGAACATGAGGGATCTACAAAAAAAATATTAAGTGTTTTAGCAATGGATACTCAACTCATAACTAATGATGCAAAAATATAAGCGAAAAACACTCATGTGATGGTCTCAACTAGCTCAAAGGTATAAGCTGATCGAGTGATCTAAAGTGACATCATTAACCCGATTAGAGAAGCCATATAGGACTTGACCATGTTGTCTAGCATAAGATCTAGCTCCCTCATCATGATGGGCTTCAGTCCTTTAGAAGTGGAAGTATGAGCCCTTTTATTGCCTTAGATAGTAGGAACAGGATTTTTAGGCCTCCGCTTAGTGTAAGTAATCGTACCTCGGGCACCGTGATGCAGGATCATCCCCTCATGCGTCTCATGCCTTGAAAATGCTTGAATAACTACCTTTATCATAGGAACCGTCCATACTAAAGCCGCAATCATCTAAGTCTAGTAGAGGACTTTATCTGAGACAAGTTATACTCTCAACATGAACTACATGGCTGCTTGTATCTTTGCATTCCCCTTCATATCCACCACCTAAAACATGTATGAGGTCAAATGCTAAGGAACAGGCTGAACATCCAACCTATCATGCCACCTGATGATACGCTCTCCCAAATACCACTCATACAGGGGTAGCATGCTAGTAAACATTACTCATATGAAAGGTTCACCACCTCCACCACGTCTAGTTATCAGGCATCTGAAGGTCCCCTCTAGTCTAAAAATAGTTGCAATAAGGATAAATAACCACTATGAGTGTAAAACTAGGAACAGTAATTAATGCATTTAACTAGCTATTATCTTCTTTATAAGACAAAGGTACCTAGTCTAAGGTAAGAGTGTTCAGGTGTACATGCCTAAACTCCACCAATAACTCCTATTGACAGGTTGCACTCCACCTCACAAATCAAGGGTAACATCTTTTTATATCAAGTAAGGGATTGTTCCTTTATAGGAGGCCTAACTCAATGGCCCAAGCCTATTAATGATCACAATATTAGCACAAAAGTAGTTATAAAAGGAATAAATATATAAAGTGAAAAAGGATAAGGAAATACTCACAATGATCACTCGTTTGGTACTCCACATATAAGACTAATCCAACTACACCAATCCAAGAATTGGAATAGGTATGGTAGTGTCGTAGATCCCAAGTCGAAGTGGTGGATAAGTCCCAAGTCCTCTAATGTTGGCACCAATCAAATCTTTATTAATTTATGAGTTTGAGAACAAAGTCCCTAAAAAAGCCCATAGAAGGAAGTAACCATCGTACTGATCCACCACCTCTTGCAAGCTATCATCTTTGATGATAGGGGTGCTAGCCTTTACACTAGACCATTCAAAGGAAAGGCTTCCCTTGGTGTAAGGAATACAACTTGAAAGCCAAAGAAGATAATCCCCTCTGCAATATCAGCTCATCCATGCCAGAATTAGCAAAGATAAAATACTTGAGAAATGGATCTCGGTAAGGTAAGTGAAGTCACTTGGTATGATAGTGACTTCCTCAATCAATTATAGATGGAAAGTGTAAGTAATGTTCATCCATCACTTGGCTAATGCTTGGTTCATTATGGAATCGATCAAGGAGCCTTTTGTCACATCCCATTTAATAATCATTTAAATTTCTCTCTAAGTCTATCCATTGTCATTTAAAAGACTTGATTAACTTTTTTTTTTTTTTTACAAGTGTCTCTTGTTCACCACTTCGTAATTATTTACAACAAAACATACATGAATAATCAAACTAAAATACTAACTGACTGCATACTGGCCCAACCTCTATTACACTGCTAGACAGCGACTTTGAAAAGTATACTGGATGCAATCTTTAGTCTACTCTTCCTGAAATAAGATTT
>CATIWR010157871.1:0-43900 GCA_949677035.1 Omphalea diandra | reverse complement strand
TATATATATATATAAAATAAAGGTATGAGTGTTTTTTCACTTGAAAAAATAAATGTAATAATAAATTTATTAGACAGTTATAAGCATCACTATACCATTAGTTCACGGATATACATCTAGTGAAGTTTTTTCCATCATTGTGTTAGTAACCTAATAAATTTTATTTTCTTTCTCCAATTTCAAATGAAATAAATGCATAGCTTCATAAAAGTGGTTTTGGAGTACATTTTTTTTTTCTTAATTCACAGATATCATTGTGGATTTTTAATATAAACTCTAATTGTGCATTTTTGTTAATTCGCGCATTCCGCATGTGCTCAGATTATTTTAAATATAAAAAATAGATATTATGTATAATTGTATGGATGAATTGCGGCAAAGACATGTGAAAGAGAAATGTGGCAATAAAAACAACAATTAAATTATATTGATAAGTCATATACCGAATTCAAAATAAAAAATCAATTATTCTTTAAAAAGACAAATCAATCACATGAAATATATATAATAATGATTTTTTAGTAATATTATAGGAATGAAAATAAATAACAAAAAAATAATAAAAATAAACCTTTTTTATGGATATAATTATAAATTTATAGGCTTAATGATTCAAAAAATTCAAAAAAGTTTTCATGTACTTGCAAAATTAAGAGAAAATGAGTGTGTTTATTATCCATTTATTAATTATTTTTTTATCATTTAAGTATCAATTATACCTTAATTACCATTTAATCAATTAAATATCAATTAATTTTAACCTAATAAACACACTTCTTTTCTTTTAAATTTGTAATTAAGTTACAATTATTACTAAAATTCAAAATGGGTCTTAATTGTAAAATTTATAAATTTAGACTATAATTGCAAATACATACATACTTTTAGATTTTATGAATAATGAGGCCAATTTTACATGCAAACCAACAAAAAAAATATCTACCCCAAGCGCATATTCAATAATTCATTATCAAGGCTTTACAATTTAAAACAAATTTATTAGGCTTATTAGTTCATAAAATCCAAATCTTTTTGAGTTTTGAGAAAATTGGTCAATTCTTTTATTTTTGGCAAAATTAGTCAAAACTAATAAAATTTTAATAAATTTAGCCAAAATTAAAATTGATCAAAATATGATAATGCGCCACATTAAAATATTTGGTTAAAATAATATTAATTGATGTTAGTAATTAATGTTAACTGATTTTACTAATTTTTTTAATAAAAATTCATGTTAGCTGATTTTTTATGTTATGTAACATATTATTTTATTTTAATTAATTTGAATTTTAGCTAGATTTGTGAAAATTTTATTAATTTTAACTAAAAGGATTAATCAATTTTATCAAAACTCGAAAAAATTTGAAATTTAAGGGTCAGTAAGCCAATTTATTAAAAGGCTCCAATATGTACTATTTTAAGTCTAAATCAAATGCAATACACGAAATTGAATTCAAAATATGCGCTTCAGGAGAAACTCACCTTACACCTTATTCCAACTCCTGGTGGGTATAAGCTTAGGTGTTGGAGCTGCATATATTTAATTAAATTTGCAATTTGATCCTCCTTTTTTTTTTTTCTGTTATGTATTTGGATTTGTATGCCAAAAAAAAAAAAATTATATAATTGATATTATGTTTCAACTAAGTTATTTTAGTACTAGGAAGTGAGATAAGTTATTTTAGTACTAGGAAGTGAGATTTTATACTAAGATTTGAATATTTGATATCTACTTTTAAATATTAACAGCTAACTATGCCATTTGAAATAATACCACTAAAAATTTGTATGATTTACACATGTACATACACATAAATGTAGGAAAATTATTTGTTTTTCTCTCTCTCTCTCTCACACACACACACACACACACACACACACACAATATATATATATATTTGAGATGAATTTTCATAGTGTAAAATTGTAATTATTCAAGTGTCAAGAAATAAGATTACAGAAGTCAAAGCAAATGTATTCTAAAAAAGAAAAAAAAAAAGGTCAAAGCAAATGGATTTAGGGAAATTAGGGCCTTTGTAAGGTTCAAAGAGACAGAAGAAAAGCTCAGGTGAAATATTTATGGGCCCAACAGAGGAAATTCTTTTTTCTAGTTGAATAGAAGAATCATTGGCCCACAATAACTAACTCAAACTAACCTCAAAATATGGAGTTAAAGACTAGTACCAATATGAATATGCGAACCTATTTGACCTTAAACAACTACCCAACTTCAACACCATCAAAGATTGTTGAAAATAAATTACAAGAAAAAAAAAATCAGAGACTGAGGAGAAAATAGATCTCATTCCTAAATAATGGGTCGTTTGATTCAAGATGGGAAATGAGAATGAGATTGACACTAAAAATGGAAGAAAATGAGAATTAAAATGATTATTTTTAGGAGTTGTTTGGTTCAAGTAAAAAAGGCCTACGAATGAGAATGAGTTATTTTCATTTTCTTTCTAAATGTTTGGATTAACAAAATAAAGGCTGAAATGGGAATACCGTTGGCCCAGGAATGGGAATGACCCATACATTTCCTAACGAGTCATTCTTATTCCTGAGCCAATGAGATTCTCGTTTTAACCCTTATTTTGTCGAACTAAACATTAAAAAATGAAATGAAAATGACTCATTCCCATTCTTTGAGCTTTTTTACTTGAACCAAACAGCCTCTAAGTTTTGGGGGGGTACAACTTCAGGATACATGTCGGAATTCCTTTTTGCCTCCTCTTCCTATTAATATTGTGCATTCACGCTACTATTTTAAGAGTTAATCTTCAAATTTTCATAAAAAATAATTGCTCTTTTTTATTTTTTAATGAAAAATATTCACCTACGGTGAATATATATATATATAGGATATGAGTATTTTTACACTTGAAAAATAAAAAAGAGCGTAACAATAAATTTTTTAGTCAATTACTAATTGTTGTTTTGTGAATGACTATATTATTGGATGAGTTTGTAAAATGATTATATACACAATATAAGTAAGCTTTTTTCCATGAATAAAAGCTCATTTTCGTTAAAGATTTTTTTTATATGTGATACTAATATGTACTATATAGTTCAAATTTTATTCAAAAATAGAAATTAGTATTGGGGAATTTGGTATATATTTTCTCATCACTGTGATTGAATTATCTTTTTTAAAACTCTCTCAATTCATTTGCTTTATTGAATTATTATGTGAATAATTTATTTTCTAACAACCTATGCTAGTCACAATCTTTTTATTAAAAGAAATTATTCATTAAAAATAAAAAAATTGATAACTTCTTCTTATATATATATATATATTGTATTTTCTTCTAATTAAAATTTCATTAGAGACTCTCATTTTTCTCCTTACCTCCAACTCACTGTTACATACTCATTAATCATATTCCCTTATCTTACAATCTCATATTAGGAATGGGATGATGAGTATTTTTAGATTTTATGTATGTTAAAATATATTTATTGATTTTTATTTCATTAATTAATCATAAAAAATAAAATTTAATAGAAGGATTAAATATTCAATTTTTTTTTTATTATTCTGTTGTCACCTTCATCGCACGGCCTGAATCTTCAAATTTGGGCCTGCATGTGCCACATCATCCCAAATTTCAACCGCTCAAACTCAGCCCCAACACTCGGCGCGTGTACAACCTCTCCGGCGACTAAACTTTACTGTCATAACTCCACGCGCAAGTCCTCAGCCTGGGCAGCCTTGTCAAAAAATTCCACGATCAAAACTCCGCGCCACTAAATCTTACCCCAACTACACACCAGCGTTCGAACCACGCCCGCCGCTCTCTCCTCTCTTATTGGTCCGTGAAGGCCACGAGTCACTCCACTCGTGAGTCTGATAATGTAATGTCTGTCACGATACTTCACGACTCTTATATACACGAGTGCATGCTAACCGTACACCTGTAAGATAAGGGGTATACTGAGGGTTATAGAGAGAAAATATTTGGTTAGAGAGAGAAAGTGCGTTTCTAGAGAGAGAGAGAGATAGCGAAAAAGGAGATCTGATCGAATCGAAATCGAAAGATGGAAAGGGAAAACCAAAGCTCGAAAACCTAACCCTACTGTCTTCCATTCTTCTAAATTATCAAACCCAAAATTCTCATCTTTATCTATATATAGACGAATACGTATGTGTAGATAGTTGCCTTGTGTTGTTGTACAGATTTAGGGTTAGATTGGATCGAGAACGAGAGAAAAGCCTGAAAGATTGTAATTCTGGTGTAGGTTTTGTGTTTGGCCCTAATTAGATTGTTTTTTGGGCAAAATTAGGGTTTTTTTTTTCGGTGGTGGTTTGAAAAGGAGGAGAAAAACCCTAGTTTTGGTGGGGAATTGGATATAGAGAATTAGGGTTTAGGAGGAGGTACATGTATGGCTTCGGGGACAATAGTTGGAGAGGGAGGTGGTAATGATGGAGCTGCTAGAGAGAAACAGAGGTATACGGAGAGCAAGGTGTATACAAGAAAAGCTTTTAAAGGGCTCAAGAAAAACAGCAACAACAACCTTAATACCACCACGACCACCACCACTGCCGCCGCAACAACAGTCCCCATGACCACCACTACCACCACCGCCGTTGACGCCACTAACAACATCAACACGAACGTAACAGCTGCCAACACCACATCAGCGACCACAGCAACTGCTACAGAAGACAACAGCAACAAGGATAGTGATAACAGGAATGTTAATGAGAGGAATAATGAGAACAGCTTAATTCAAGTGCCGGAGTCACAGACGCCAGCTTTAGAAGATTTGGATTCTGCTCAGAAGCAACCGGTTTCGTGTCCAGTTGATACCAACTCTAATGATTCTGCTTGTCTCAATAGGCAGCAAGGGGTAGTTCAGGTTGTGGCCCCGAGTGGGCGGGACCTGACTGCTGGGAATGGGGTGGTGAAGCAAGGGTTGGAGAGTAAAGTGAAGATAAATTTGGCTTCGAAATCTAAGCATGAGATGAGAGAGCTCCGGAGGAAGCTGGAGAGTGAACTTGATATGGTGAGGAGTTTGGTGAGAAGGATTGAGGCTAAAGAAGGGCAGCGTGGTGTTGGTGGGGGGCTTAGTAATTCACTAGTGGTATCTCTGAATCATGGGGTTGACAAAGTGTTGAAGAGGGTTAATTCAGAGGTGGGATCAGTGGGCGTTCCTCGTGAGACTACTACCCCTACTCCTAGGCAGTCTAGGCCTTTGAATCAGCTTAGTATATCGGTGCTGGAGAATAGCCAGGGTGCAGGTGACATTGTAGAGAAAGAGAAAAGAACACCAAAGGCGAATCAGTTTTACAGGAACTCAGAGTTTTTGCTTGCAAAAGACAAGTTTCCACCAGCAGAGAGTAACAAGAAGTCGAAATTGAATGGAAAAAAGCATGGGGGGGGCGTGGGATTTGGCTTTGGAACAGGATCGAAGGTTTTCAAGAATTGTAGTGCTTTGCTTGACAAATTGATGAAGCATAAGCTTGGTTGGGTGTTTAATACTCCTGTTGACGTAGATACTCTTGGTTTGCATGATTACTTTACCATAATTAAGCATCCTATGGACTTGGGAACTGTGAAGTCAAGGTTGAACAAGAATTGGTACAAGTCCCCTGAAGAGTTTGCAGAGGATGTGAGACTAACATTTCACAATGCTTTGAGGTATAACCCAAAGGGGCAAGATGTTCATTATATGGCAGAGGTGCTACTGAAGATGTTTGAGGATAGGTGGGCTATTATAAAGTCAGATTATGATCGTGAGATGAGGTTTGCTTCCAGTTATCATTTGGGGATTCCTACCCCAACATCAAGAAAGCATCTTCAGCTGCCACCCCCTCCACTTGATATGAGAAGGATTTTGAATAGATCAGAATCTATGACATATCCTTCTGTTGATCCCAGACCAAAACCTATTACTCCTTCAGCAAGAACCCCTGCTCCGAAAAAGCCAAAGGCAAAAGATCCACACAAGAGGGACATGACTTATGATGAGAAACAGAAGCTTAGCACGAATCTCCAGAGCTTACCTTCAGAGAAGCTGGACAATATTATTCAGATAATAAAGAAGAGGAATTCATCACTTTTCCAACATGACGATGAAATTGAAGTGGATATTGATAGCGTTGATGCAGAGACTCTTTGGGAGTTGGATAGGTTTGTTACCAATTACAAGAAGAGTTTAAGCAAGAACAAGAGAAAAGCTGAACTCGCCATTCAAGCGAGGGCAGAAGCTGAGCAGAATGTCCAGGAGAAGGTGAGGACTTTATACGTTTATTCTGATGTCTAAGTTTTCTCTTCAGAAGGAAGGAATGGTTGCTGAATGGATTTCTTTGTTCTTCTTTGTAGACATCAGTTCTAGTTATGGCAGAGGCCCCACAAGAAGCTAAAACAGGTATAACTAGTCATATCCTAGAAACGATTGTATTTTTGTTTTTGGATTTGATCAAATTGCTTATTCGAGATTCTTTTTGCCCTATACTAGCGGCTGGAAAGGATGTTACCACTTTATCACCTGTGCAAGTGGAGAAACAGGGAGATCATGGAACTAGGTCAAGTAGTTCAAGCAGCTCTAGCAGTGATTCTGGATCTTCTTCAAGTGGTATGGCTGATAAATTTCCAATTTTCATGTTTTTTCTCTGCATGTATGCGTTATCTTTTCTCTGCAATGATTCCATGTTTTGCTTATTAAGTATTTCATGTTTTGGAATTATTGCAGACTCTGATAGTGACAGCTCCTCAGCATCTGGTTCTGATGTAGGGCATTAATGGAGGAGTTGGGTAGTAATGGTAAGCTCATTTCTTTTTAATAGATTTCCTATATTTCATTTGCAAATTTATGTTTGCATGAATTTGCAGTCTTCTTTGTTCTTGATCAATGAACTTATCAAAATTTTTATAATGACATGTGTCTACTATTTGACCTTTTTTGACATTTTAGTTCTTGTGTGCTGACTAGATCACCATTTGAATCTGTAATTTGCTTGCATAGAGCTATTAATAGCATGTTTCTTCTTCTGTTTGCTGTTGTGTAGATGGCGTGTTTCAATTACATGAAATGATTGTTGCATTTTTTTTTTCTTGATCCTGATAATTGATTATAATTGGGTGAAATATTGTTGGAATTCAGTTCCTTTTATGTGGTTATTCATATGGTGTACCTGTTCTTCAAGCAAGCACACGAGTGTGACTAGAATTGCAGTTAAGCAGATAATGTGGTCTTTGCTGCTCTAGATAGTGCTATTGATTTTATTCCAACCTATGTGTATGCCTTCATGCATTGCCTTTTAATGATGAGTGGGGGGAACTGAATTGATTGAGTTTATGAAAATAATTCAGTATAGAAAAAAGGGGGGGGCGGGGGCGGGTTATAGGTCATGTGATGCTATAAACATAGGAGTATGTTCTTTTTGGTTGAGGACTTGCATAGTTATTTAAGGCACAAGGAGCCCTAAGGTGCAAATAGGTCTTGGAGCCCAGGTGTAACCCACTTGACTAAGTGGAATTAGGCAGGGAAAAAATTACAAGAAATATTTAAAATTTATGGTATGAAATTCATAACAAAGTAAAGATATTAATTACACAACCAGATTGATCCAAATTAACAATCTTCAGTTTATCAATCCAAAATCTAAAGTAAACAATTGACCTCTGGAATGTACACTATGAATAGAGATTGCACCTTTAATGTCATTTTTTTTCTTTGACAACTGTTTGAGGACTTGTTAGAAAATAAATAAATCCAGAAATAACACTACTGAACACCTAGAAAATAGATAATTCAAGTTGTTTTTCTTTTTAAAAGAAACATGGGTAACCTGGAAACGAAGAGGAGGGGTTTAAGGCACATGCGCATTTGGAAGTATTGACAACTCTTGGTTCCAGGTGCGATGATCTGACTCATTTCCATTGACTTTCTATCATTGGTGATGACACTTCATGCGATTTTTCAGTATGTTCACACTGGATTCTGGTAGTTCTGCAAATTCCAAAAATGTGGTAATGCCCTTTTTTGCTGGTGAAAGTGTGTGATATTGGTGAAAATTAGAAAGGCATGGGTTTCTTGCCCTTGCACCTTGAAAATTATCCGTGCTGAGGCCCGTAAGACGTGCGCATGTTAATGTGGCCTGCCTTATGTCGGTGTAGATGGTAGGGCCAGTGGTTTATGCTCCTTGAGGATCATATTCATACCTCATCAATTGGTTGATATATCCTATGTCACTAGCTATTGGTGAGAACTTAAGTGGTTTTAGATATTGTATTTATCACCTGACTGAACTGCTGTGGTTATGATCTATAAATGATTTTTATTCTGAAATGGATCATGATAAGTGATAGAAGTTGCTTGTGATTGTGGGCAGGAGAATGTGTGCTATTATCAAATGATGGATGCTTGTGGTTGTTACGTGTCTTTAATCACTGTCGCATTATATGCAAGCAGTTTGAAATGGTTTCTTGCTTCATCGATTTGGTCAATAATTTTCACAGTATGTATATTGTAGGATATCTTTTATAAGGGTAGCCCACTTGTCCCTTTGTGGGGAAATGTTGTTTCCTTTTTTGAAATTTGCTCTGTTAGAAATTGTGGATAAAGCATTTGCTGATTGCAGTAGATAATATAAACAAGAGAGCTGTATTTTTTACAGCCATTGTTGTGCACCATTTTTTCTGGTCAGCCTGATAGCAGTGGATTTTTTTTTTTAATTTTATTTTATCATAGTGTTCGGTTACAGTTGTTCTGTACACAACTGAAGCTTGTCCTTTCTAAAGTATGTGCAGTCATTTTGGCTTTTACATCTAATTAGGGTTCTCCTTCTCTTTTGATCTTGAGATCTTGTTCCTTAAAAGTTGGTTTTTCACGGTACGAATCCTATTTCTGACCACAGTTGAATTCATGTCATCTCGGATTTCATAGATGCTGACTCTGCATCAATTCATATTGAACAATTTATTCCATTTACCTTCTTAATACAATCACTGAGATTCATACAATCACTGCACAATATATGAATGTAAATTATGGTCTTTCTTTCAGAAGTGGTGAGGACCTTTTAAGTTTTAGTGGTGATGGTCACAATAGGTGTGGTTGTTGGTAGTTGATATTGGATGATCAGAAATGGTGCAATGGGTTAGTGGTAGTAGCAGATTGTTGATTGATATAATTCTAAATTGGAGAAGAAGATTTTTCTTATTAGAATATTTATCAATGAGCGAATATTAAAGTTAATTGAAAACTACTAAAGTAATTGTAATTTTTTTGGCCCTTGTTGGCATTAAATAACTTATTTTTATGTCAGATTGGTTTGTTTATTCTGAAGATAAAAGCTATTCCTGATTGAAGAAAATAAAAGTTGGGGGCTCAATTGAACATTTGGGTAAAGTATTGGATTTAAGAATTTATTTAGCCAATGCCTATTGTTGTATTGTAAGGATCATGTATGTACAACCACGATGTTTTGCTTATTTTTTTTATTTAAATAATTATTTTTGTTTGACATATCCTTAAAACACCAAAAATGGTTTAATCTCATGAAAGATGCACGATACTTTTAAAACTGGACCGGAGATCAAACCGGTCCGCTGGTCAGTTCTCGGTTCGGCCAGTTCGACTGGTTTAACCAGTCTGGTTAAATAGGGTGTTTTTTATATAAATAATACTTAAAAAATTAAAAAATTTGAAAAATATAAAATATGATAAAATAATGAAAATTATTGTTTAAAATTTAATTTTTGAGTATCATAGTGTAATTGTTTAAAAAAATTTAAATTTGTTCACAAAAATAATATAATTTTAAGTTGAATTGGTTTAATCTGGTTTTGGTGTTGGGTGGTTTTCTCAGATTTGACAGGTTTTTTGGATTTAGACTTTTTTTAGGGGGCGGTTTCTAACATTAAACTGAATTGGACCATTGGCCAGTTGCTGGTTTTACCAATCCGAGTGGCTGGTTCGGTCTGGTTCTGAAAACACTGCTGGTGCATTAGTCAGAATTTGAGGCTCATACTGAATGATATATTTTTCATGGCTTCAAGATTTGCTAGGTTAGGACCATAGCATAACAATCTGTTAAAAAGTATGCTAGAATGCCAGATAGCGTAATAGATTGTTGTGATCTCATACTTCTTCTCTTGTGGAAGTGTAGACTCTATATGATATTATCTAAAAGTTGGTTGTACTAGTGGATGGTTTTGGTGTTTAAGACATATTGATGAAGGTAGGTTATTTCTGCATATTTTTTTCCCTTTTGTGTTTTGTGAGATGTATTCTGACAATTATTTGTGGTACAAATGCCTTTCTTCCTTCTGTGTTGCACATTGGTGAAACTGAAGTGTTTGGTTTTAAAAATGACTTCCTTTTCTTCTGGGATGAATTTTAAACGTTTCCCGGATGCAAATTTTTTTGTTTCTTTCGTGGAATTGTTTATGCACCGACGAAATTGGTACTTGTGGAATATGCTTTTTGATAGTTAGTTCGATTGCAAACTTCAGGGAAAGGAGTGAATGTGATGCTTTCGATCCTCTAGTTGCCAGTACAAATATGGCATGCCACCTTAAAGATTGTACTTAAATGTTCCATAGAAATGTTTTTGTCTGAATTTACTCTGTTAAAGCATATAGTGCAATTTTAATTCCTCCAATATTATCATTTCTGCCAAATTAGTCTCTGTTCATACTTTAATTTCCATTTTCTAATATACTGGTCTTTATCTATCAAGGTGTGTTCCAGTGTTTTCCACCTTCCCACATCTTTGAATTAATATTATATCAACCATATTTGTTGATTGAAATTTTAAAGTTTCTAATCTCCATTTTTTCCGTCTTGTTTCAGATCCTGGAAAATTTAGAGTAGATGGTGATCTGATGAACAACAGGTCATTCTTTTCCCGAGGAATCTGCATTTAGTGTACAGTGGAGAGGTTCTCGAAACCAGCTATTATCCTGCCACTGCAGAGTGGAGTGGGGGTGTTTTATCTCCATGCAGTTGTAGAAGTGGCGTATTTGTGTAGTTGGGAATTTGTATAATATTTGGGTAGAATGTGGTGATGATTAGATACAGCAGTAGATGGTTTGTTTTCTGTAGCACGTGTACATGACTAACTACTGCTACTCACCTTAGCTTCAGTAACTTTGCAGTTGATTTTCTTCGTGCAGATTCAGGATTCTTTGGTGTCATACAAGAGATAGTCTGTAATTCGACCTTATGAAGTGATAAGATAACATATTGCTGCATCAGAAATATGTCTTTGCAATGCAAGGGTTTTCCGTGTTCCAAATATGCGACTTCTCGAGTAGTATTGTGTTTCTTGTGGAGTGTGATTATTAACTTCTACCTAAAGTTCGCATATTTGGTGTCTCTTTTAGATGGTTGGATGCACAATGCCATCCTATTGATATGATCCTAATGCGAATATGAAATGCCAGTATAGTTATTTTTCTTTAATTTTAAGAGGACTTGATATGTTGGGATTGGATTTGCGACAGCTATTGCTATCATTTTTCTTCTAGGGTAAACGAAAGGATTGAACAAAACGAGAGATATGGTGTGAGACTATGAGCATGATTGGCGTTAATATTTCGTCAAATATTTTTATTTATTTATTTATTATGATTATGTTTAATTATACTAAAAAATATAAGATTTTAATAATTTGATTTAATATTTATTTCAACGCAAGTAAATATTAATAAAATTTTTATAATTAGTTTAATGTATAATCTTATATCTTATAAGTAATAAATTGATTTAGATAATGAAATTTTAAAAATAGTGGAATATTTTAGTTTTTTAAAATTTTATTTTTAAATTTTGAAAGTAAATTAAGGTAGTAAATATGAAAATAAAATGAATTTCATTCTTATTCTAAACATGCATTTAAAGTAATTTGATTAAATTATCAACTTCGTTCAATAGTTCTTATAAAATTTTTAAATATTATTTTTTGAAGATTATTATTCATAAAATTTATATTTAAGGATATACATAATTAATTAATAAATAATTTTTTTCTCATTTTTCTCATAGATTCAACTATTGATAATAGTAATGTCCAATTCATCAATTATGCTCGAGTTTTCAAGATAATTTATTTCTTTACTTTCTTCAAAAAGATAAAATCTCAAAGAAAATTCTAATTCCCTCAGTAGTAATATCCAAAAAGTAAAAAAAAAAAAAAAAAAAAAAATGATTACGAATGAGCAGAAAAACAAAAGGGGGAAAAAAGAAAGTGAAATTGAAAGGTAAATAAAAACGAGAAATTAGCATTAGCAGATAGAAATAAATCAGGCGGAAACCGGAAATTCTGGACTTCAAAATGCATCCAATCAAACTCAAGTTGATGCTGTCTCCAACTCTCGGCATCACCTGCTTCTCTTTTCCTCGTTTCCTTCTTAAAACCCACCATTTCTCTTCTTCTTCGGAGTTCTCTCCATGATCCGGTCTCCACGCATGGAGCGAAAGCCCACTTAACAAGAACCGTTTTTTTGGGGACCCAATGGCCGTCAGCCACCACCTCCACCATGGCCGCCCTCCTCTTCAATTTCCTCTAATGAGTATAACTACGAAGTGGGTTCTGCTTCCTCTTTTGCGGAGCTTGGTGCTCTTGTTCTCTCCACCTCCGACCCCATAAAAAAAATCCAATCTTTCTCATCTTGCTTTTTCGAAATGGCGCAATGATAAGCTTCCCATTGGTGCCTTTGTTCCTCCTTCTAAACCTGCCCGTCCTCCTAAACCGCAATTGGTTCGTTTTTACTCTGCCTCTTTCCGTTCCCGTATCAACTTGTTGAATCCCCAAATCATCCCCCCCCCTCTCTCTCTTCAAGTCTTTTTCAATTTTGTAGTACAGTTCTTTGGTCTTTCATTTATTTATTTAGCTTTTTTCAAATATCTTAAATGAAGGATTATGTGATTGGTTTGGGAACTACTATTATTACCCATTCTATTAGTGCATTAATCAAAATTCGTCTTTTTAGATTTTTTTTGTTCAGTTATCAATCATTCATTCATTTGTTTACTTTTGTTTAAGATTTTCGATGATTTGGTGATGCGGGGGTTACAATTACTAATCATTCTGTAGGGGCATTATAATGATTGGATGATATAGATGGTGCCTTTTGATTAATTTATTAGATTTAACATTGTGTTCATCTATAGTTTGTTTAATTTTTTTCTTCTGATTACTTATCTTCAGTGTTGACACGGTGGATAGATATTCATGTGGTCACTTGTTGCCTATATTTGTGAGATTTTCAGGTTTCCCCTAAGGAGATTCCTACCCCCAAATACTCTGGCTTACCTCTTAATGCTTATATGCTCCACAATCTTGCTCATGTCCAGCTTAATGCAATTGATTTGGAATGGGATACAGTTGTTCGATTTCACCTTTTAGTAAGACTCTAGGAGAAGGATTCTTTGCTGACTTTGCACATGTTGCGGATGATGAGAGTCGTCATTTCACTTGGTGCTCTCAGAGGCTTGCTGAGCTTGGTTTCAATTGAGGAGCATTATTTTCGTAGGTATTAAATTAATTCATTCCTGGTATTTGAATTGACTGGCTAAATTTTCCACTCTGATTATTAGATACCTGCTCCTAATTTGTTGTGGAAGGAGTGCAAAAAATCATCTGACAATGTTGCTGCACAATTGGCTGCTATCACGCTTGTCCAGGTAACATTTGATATACGTGTGTATATTTTCATGAGCTTATCAATTTTGCACTTGGTCAAATGTGCATAAGGAGAGGCTGTGTAACGAAACTAATATGTTGTGCTTCATTGTTGTTATTTCCACCTTAAGTTTTACCATCCAAATAGCTATATGATGGTTGCTGATATGAGAAAATTAAGCATCATGATTCAGTGAAAAGTATGCTCATTGCTGTTGTTTGGAAAGTGGTGCTAGCTTAGCTACAAAATTGTCAATGAAAGGTGCAATACCTATCATCTTAAAAATTGGATAGATTCCTAAATCATAACATGAACAAAATCATAAATTAAAGCCTGGTTCATTTAGTATGGAAAAGCTGAAGTAGTAGATAACTTTAGTAGCTCCCCTTATATATATGCATTCCAATAATAAAAAATAACAATGACAGCTGGTTCTTCAAGCTTCTTCATCACTAATTTTACTCCCGATTCTGCATTATCTCATTCATTCAAATGTCTCAAATCTGAAGAATCAAGTCAGGAATAATGATGTTGAATCACCTATGAATTTTGCAAGTAATTACGTGCTTCTATAAAGGAAACACCTTTCTTATTCACATCAGGAAAGAACCATTGTGTTTCTGTTTGTTTCACCCATGATCTCCCTCTTCTATTGGTGAATTGATTGAGCTTCAATTCCATGTGTTAGATTCATGTGGTTGTGGACCATGATAAGTCTTAATCCTGCAAATTTTTCTTGCTTTAACTTCATTTTGGCTCTGATTGCTGCAGCTATGGGTATATGTCCTAGTGATTCAAAGAATTTCTGCTATTTTTGATACTAAGAAAATTGTAATACAAAAAAAGAGAAAAGCAAATCAAGATACAACAATGAGACAGTTAGGTTTTATTGCATTCTAAGAAAGGGAGATGTGAAATCTCAAAAAATATGATGATTGTACTTTAACAGGTTATCTAATCTATCATACATTCTAGGTGGTGAGATGTTACTCTATAAAATGCAAAACAAAAAGAATGAGTTTGATACAGTTATTGGGTACATATAATCACATGCAAACTATTGATCTCATTTTTATTTTGGGGAAGCCATGTACTTGATACATGGTGTCACTGCATAATTTTACACTATAGAACCTTGGCTTGTGATTATGTTAAATTTTAGTATATGAATCTTTTGCCTAAGCTTGTTTATGGGCCAAACAATATTTTTTTTAGTTTTGAAATGTTAGTGTTGTATATTCTCTCTCTTTTATATGAAATCAGATATTTGTGTTTGATGAGGAAATTTTCAGGATTTTTTTTTATTGTTATTGATATAGGACGCAAGAGGGCTTCATGCTGGGCCTAGACTAGTACAAAAATTGGTTGGTTTTGGAGATACTAAGACATCTAAAATTGTGGATAGAATTGCAGATGAGGAAGTTGCACATGTAGCTGTTGGTGTATATTGGTTTGTGTCTGTCTGTCAGAAAATGGGCTGTGCACCTTGTTCCACTTTTAAAGGTACTAACAGTGCTTAGCAAAGTTGATTTATATATTTACTTGTGTTGTGTGGACATACTTTTAGGTTCATACAGGGAAACAAAAATTCTTTATTTGCAAAATTTTTGAATCTTTTGGAAATAATGCAGACTTGTTAAGAGAGTACAATGTGGAGTTGAAGGGACCCTTCAATTATTCAGCTTGAGATGAAGCTGGGATTCCCCGAGACTGGTAAGAACGGTTTTATCTTGGTGATTCCTCAGTTTGCATTAAAAAATGTGTCACTATTTGATGTCTAATCTGTGATTAATGATCTATTTGATGCCAATGAAATAGAACATCAATATTCTTTCAAATGCGGGCACATAAAATTAGCTATCTTAATGAATTTCTTGTATTATATGCTGTGAAGGTATGATACATCATTTACAAATAAATAAGACAAGAATGAGAAACAGTGTACAAATGAGCAGCTCTCTGTGATATGTAATTAGGTTCTCTCTCTCATGGATACACACACACACACACACACAAAAGGGGAAATGCCACATTTTAGGTGACTAAAATATTTTTATGAGAGATATAATGTAAAACGCTGTTTAATATTACAGGTTTACGAGCGACTTGCTTCTATCATCTCCATGGGGAGCGAGAATGCAAGTATGAAACAAGCCTCCGATTGATACCTGTTTGATATAACAGTTCAAGTTCACGAATTGCTATGGTTGTTAGTAGAATCCTGATGAAAATTTTCAAATTTGATTACCTATTTAATCATTGCCCCTGGTTGACCAATTGAGCCCCAATTGAATCTGTATGTTTGAAAATGCCCCATTCAAGACTCAAACTTAGCATCAGTATATATTGGAGCTGGATGATTCCTTGTGACCGGACTGTGCCTGCCCTTTCTGGAAGTGCCCTGAGCTTGGTGGCATTCCCATAGCTTTTAACTTCAGTATTAGGAATGCCATGTATAACTTATGAAATGAGAGAAATTGTGTATGTATTTTGAAGGGTATATTAGGCCCAGGGTGTTGTACATAACTTATTTATCCATGACATGTAATTTGTGTCTCCAAATGAGATAGAAAAGTTATTCTGTGACAATGATGAGCGACCAACCACTACAGGGAGGCTTGGTTACTGGTTTCATGTTTGTAATTATCATCATCTTCAAAAGAAGGGAAAAAGAAGAAAGAGATGGTGGTAGTGGCATACAAGAGGATTTATCATCCACATTTGTTGCATGCTATCTTCTGTTTGTTGAAATAATGGAATTTCTAGAAAATATCTATGCATTCGAAACCAATTTGTTGTATATGATGGATTTATTCTTCACTTTTGTATTTGGTTTTCAATATACTTCCATGTTTCAATCAAAATGATATTTCAACTATGCAAGCACTATACTTAAAATGGTCAAAACTAATAAGTGAGACCCCAAGAATAGGTTTTAACCTACACGTTAAAAGAAATATATTTTTTCCATGCCTTGGATTTGCTTAACTGTTATTTCAAGGGTACTGATTAGCAAGCAATGAATAGTTACAGTACTAAAATGGATAAAAGAAACGTTTTTTTTCTTCTTTTGGGTGACACAAGAGGCAAATGTTTTACCTTACGCCATCTGATTTCTGAAAGTGGAACTTATAGCCTGACCCTCCCATATCTAGAGGATTAAACCCAAAAAAAAGAAAAGCTTGATGCTTGTGGTCCTGTGGGTTCAATAATGCAAATTATCCTTCACCTAAGGACCAGTGAATGCTTTGGCATCTTGAATCACATTCTATGCATGCTGTTCAAAGAAGACGATTGGAGTCTTTTTACACGTGAAAAATAAAATAAGATGCGCATATCAGATTATTTTATATTGCAAGTACGATCATCAAAGCCAAAAAGAATAAGTGGGATCTTAATGTAACTGTTGTTGCCTTTCTTTAGAAACTTTGGCAAAGGTTGCTTTGGTCCAATTTCTTTAAAATGCAGTAAGCAAACGTGTATACACCTGTGTTTTGCTGTCCTCAGAATAAATAACTTACGCGTCCTCTTTATCGAATCCAAGGAGAAAATTTAAAAACGAAGGGATTGAAGCTACAAAGATAAAAGAAAGAACATGTGTGACGGTGATTGTCGGCCTCTAGGCTTTCTTCTAGGCCTTCCTTTTGCCTTTCTTTCTCTCCTTATCTCCATTGTTGGAGTCATCGTTTGGATCGTCGGGTTAGTTCACTTTTCTTGATGTTTTAGCTGCCTGATATCATTTCTTGATGCATTTTAGTTTCGGGGTAGTTGAGATTTTTTTCATTTCAACTAATTTTTGTCGATTTTGGATACTATATGTGATCTGGGTTTACTCTAGTTTGGTGAGCTAATGTTGTTGGATTATGGGTTTGCATCTATAGTGATGATGACTAGGGGAGGAGGTGTCTAATCTTGGATTTTTGGTTATTGTGCAGGTTGTTGTTGACATGTATATGCCCTTGTTGTTTGTGCCTAACCATTATAGTGGAGCTGGCCCTGGAGTTGATCAAGGCCCCTATTCATGTTATGAAGTGGTTCACTTCTCAGATACCTTGTTGATTTATGATCCTAAATAGACAGAGTGATTGACTTTTTGTTTAGATTGAAATTGGAATCTGGCTTCCTCTTATGTGTGTATTGTATTGTATTTTCTTTTCTTTGTTTGTTGTTGTAGGGAGAGTGGAAAATTTGTGGTGTGATTGATGATTATACATATGCAGATAATGGGATATTTGTGTGATTTCTTGCTTTACCGAATCTTTGTTTATATATTATCAATGTTTTGTAGCTTTTGATTATTTTTTATTGGTTGGATTGAAGAAACTGACGAATTAACTGGTGGAATTAAGTCGTGATGCATTCAATTACTTGCACCCTTTTGATTGATAGGTTTCTTATATTTTCAGTTTCACCTTCTTTATCAACCATCAGCCTTCATCCAAGCCATCCCTTGTTTTTGGGACACCATCAAGCACCAGACACCAGACCCTCCTCTTTTCCAGCATTCCATGCAGATATCGCTCCAAGTTATGCAAGGTTACGGTTCCTTGAGTACTCTTCCAAAGTTGGATATTCCGGTTACCCAATGTTAGCTCCTTTACCACCTTCATATACTCTTTGGGAATCAAATCGGATCGTTTGTGATACGCAGAAAGATGTAGCTTTACTCCAGAGAATATGCGCAATACTGTTAAGAATCAAGAAACTGTCAGCTCACGAAATTTATCACTTGTGAAATACAATAACCATTAAGAAATAATGAAGTTCGTGTCGTAGTTATAATGATGTTCAGAATCAAATGATTACTTGAAGTTCCCATCTTGAACCCAGTGGAGTTGCATAGGCAAAGAATGCGGCAGGGCATTTCTTCTCAGGGGACCAACCAGGTTGGCCAAGAATCAACATGAAATGCTGCAGATGAGCACTGCGCCATCAGCCGCATCCCCGAATTGATGTGCCAGTCATTGATAAATTGTTCAAACAAAGAAATTACTACATCTTTAATTTATAATGCATACGATATAGAAAACAATAATATGTCCTCCGACACAAGCTTCCAGAATTGCAAGCTCTATATAAGGATCAATTGGCTGTTCAATTGGCGAAGTTTGTATTATTACCTGGTCGCTGCCTTTGGAGTTTTTCCGAAGGTATGCGTCTAAGAGTATTCGGTACACCCAACAGGCATAAACGCTCTTCTCACCATTTTACGGAGAGATCCATTCTCCACATTCACAATTGAATCATAAAGGAATGTACATATAAAGTGCACTTTTTTGTACCCCTCAGATACCCACCCCCCCTATAAATTCTCCTGCTTTCAGCCTCTTTCTTTGATTTTAGGTGGCTCCTGCTATATCTACCGAGGTGGTTTGTAATCCATGAGGAAAGGCAAACACATTACAAGGGTCCATGTATGCGAATTTGAAACATTATTATTTCAAAATTTGAAACATATGTATAATATTAAAACTTGATAATGAACTTAACACATTACACAAATTATTTAATCAACAGTCCAAAATCATATACAAAGCAAAGCCAACAAAAATGCTATCACTGACACAACCATTCAACAAAATCAAAAACAGACTGTTTTGGTGACTATAGGAGAGGCCACCAAAATCTTTTGATATGAACTTGTTTCCTGTCCTCAATTTTCATCATGTCCTTTCTTGCTATACTGATGTGTTTGGCTTTCTTGGTCATACGTAGCAGTTCCCTGTGCTCTGGGTTGGTCTTGTCCGATAACAAGCTCTTTGGTTGTCTGCGCAATCTCTTCTATAGTTTCACCAATGGCGCTGAATACGCTGCCTCCCTCCTGCTGCTGCTGCCATTCATCGTGCTCTTCTCGCTGTCCTTCCGCGACCAGAGGTTTCCAGTTTGTGTCTGTGTAACCTCTGTTTCGCCAACCTGGAAACTCTCTCATTATCCTCAATCAGGCAACATAAATATAATTTCCACTTCAATTACATAATACTTCAATCGAAAGGGAAATAATAGCACCAAGTTTAACACCCTTATGGGTGACTTACATAGCAGCTCGTTTAGCCAGTACTGCTAATAAAGTTGCTGGCTTTAACAAGAGAAAGAGCTGTATGTCTTAAACAACAGAAACATTAAAGTCACTTAGATACATAAAGCTATTGGCTTACAAAATTAGAACTAAATATATAGTCCTCATGTTGCATGTTTACTTGGCAAAGATAAAAGTAAGTTAAAGAATGCAAGTTAAAATCTCATCCATGCTAGCATATCAAGTTCTTACTCATAGCATATATCATCATTCCTTGTTCATTGGTAAGCCTGCGTGATGCTAACATAATGTAGTTAATTTTAGAAAACATTTAGCCACAAAACGAATTTATATCCATGACCTTAAAATATATGATATACTCCCCTCCCCCCAAAATGTCATCAGCAAGCTGCTTATTTTAGTCTCAACTTAACTAAACGACAAAGGCACATACATACTTGGAATTAACAGAGAACAATAGATGCTGAAAATTTTAACTGTGGTAAAGCATACCTGTTTTTCTGCTTTCCTTTCTTCACATTCCCTCTCCGCCTCCTCTTTTTTTCTTGCAGTATAATCCTTTATACTCTCACCAGTAGCCACAGCAGCTTGCTTAGCAGCACTAAAAGGCTTAGCTGCCGTCTCAGCAGCCTTCTCGGTGACTCCCTGAACCGCTCTTGCTGCTGCCTTAGTCTCCTCCGCTGTTTTCTCTGTTGTGTAATGCGCCGCAGTTCAACCAGCCTCAGCGGCCTTATCCTTCACATCAATTGCTATTTCCCCAGCATAATGAGCAGCCTCCTTACCAGTTTCCACAGTCTTTTCTTTAGCTGCGGCTGCTTTTTCAACAGCGTTATGTGAAGTCTTTTGAGCCCCCTTCAAGGATAGTGTCCTTTGCCTTTTGAGCTCCTTCAACTACCATTTCTTTTGCTTGGGAACCCTTCTCAAGAGTTGTCTTTAGCCTGAGAACTCTTCTCTGCTATATGTTGAGCTGTCTTTTGAGCTCCTTCAAGAAAAGTGTCTTTAACACGATATCCTTCCTCTGCCATCTGTTGTGAGCACCTTCACGAACTGTGTCTTTTGCTTGTGAACCCTTTTCTTTAACGTTATGTGTAGCTTGGCCACCCTTCTCTGCAACATACTCGGTAGTCTTTTGAGTTCTTCAAGAACAGTGTCTTTTACTTGTGCACCCTTTTCTTTCAAGGTATCTTTAGCTTGGAACCCTTCTCTGCAATTAATTGAGTAGTCTTATGAGATCCTTCAAGGACATTGTCTTTTGCTTGCGAGCCCTTTTCTTTAACAGTATCTTTAGCTTGAGCTCCCTTTTCTGCTATTGATTGAGATGTCATTTGAGCACCTTCAACTGCTTGTGCACCCTTTTCTTTGACCGTATCTCTAGCTTGAGCTCCCTTATCGGCTATTAACTAAGATGTCTCTTGAGCACCTCCAACGACAGTGTCTTTAGTTTGCTCACCTTTCTCTTTAGCATACTCAGCTGCAACACCTAAACCTTGACTTGCTTTTTCTTTTGCCGTCTCATATCGTTCTTGCGCTGCCCTTATATCCTCCGCTGAATTCTGCTGCGCCGTTTGCCTCAGCTTAGATATTTCTTCAAGAGAAACTTGCTGTTTGTTTTCTCCTCCACCCTGCTCATCTTCACCTGCCCTTTCCTTCTCTTCCTCATCACCCATTTCAAATTTTCCAACTAAATTACGCCCTTGTGATTTCCCTCCACCTTCTTGTTGATCATTTCTCCTTGCTTGTTCTTTATCAAGAGAAGAAGCATCCATTTCTTATACCTTGTCAGCAAGAGACTCAAAGTGGGTTTCCATCTCATCACTCTCTCTTGCTTTCTCCAGCCGATCCCCCTTAACAACTATAGTGGCACCGCTGCTATCTGAATCTTTGGGGTTTTCTGCCGACAAATTCTCAAAATGAATAGTAATCTTTGGAACTCTGTCTACCTCTAAATGAACATCTCTCTCATCAGTTGTGTTGTCTCTACGTGCTTGCTCAGAAGCCATTCTTTCATTTTCTCTGCTCTTTCAATATGGTTGTCCCGTATCGTTCGGGTTTTTCTTGATCCTTATGTTCTGTGACAACGGGTTTTTGCATTGATTAAAAGCAGGACAGGAGTGGCGGTTTGAGGAGGAGAATGGACGTGCGTGCATGGAGTGCAGTGGACGTGTTGGACTTTATAATACCACCTGTTGAAAATCTGGAAGCAGAATTGGTGAGTCAGCTATGATCCTCATCCTTGGATTTGCACATGAGGACAAGTTGGCGGACTATGACACTTACGCGTGTCAATGGTTCTACAATCTATGATCTCTATCAGTACGTGGTTTAGTTGGACAATTGGATGCTTCAGAACAAGGCCTTGTGACGTGGGGGTCATAGAATAGGAGTTTTGAAGCCATTTACTTTCTAATATGCACACATTTGTTCAATGAATTATTAATAAATTATTATATGTATAAAATTTTTTTATTAAATAATTAATTATAAAATTTTTTATATATAATTAATTATAAATATAATCCACATAAAGGTTTCTCCACATATATAGCCTAAACTTAGTGTTGATAAAGTAAACCAATATTTGTAGAATTGAATGAATTAATTAATCATATTGATAAAATTAAGAAGAGATTCATAATTGAATTTAATTCAATATTAAAAATTGATTTATAAAAAATTAGTTACAATTGAAAAATATCATTAAAATCAGAAAAAAGTCAAAATTTAAAATCAAATTAAATTGATTTAATTTAAAATTATGTTATTTTGAGAAAATTTTAAAAATATTAAAGAATTTATCCTATTTTATTTAAATTTTAAAGATTAAAAATTATTTTTTAATACTTTATTATATTATTTTTTTAGAATTTTTAAAATATTTTTATGTATTTTTTTAAAATTAAAATTATACTATTGAAATCGAATTTGATTTCAAAGATATTAGTGTAGATCAATCCTGAACCATAGATTTCCAAATGAGTATATCTCACTATAGGAAACGTAAATAATAATATCCCTCCTTACAATACATTTAATTTTTTTATATGGTTGAAAATAAAATAACATAAAACATAAATGATATATAAATTTATAACTAAAAAATAAATATTAAATATGATTTAATAAAAGTATTATTATTTTGATGAATAAATATAAATAATCAAATTAGATGACATACTGAAGTGAATAAAAAATTATAAAAATAATTAAAGTATATAAAATAAATAATAAATATGAAAATTATATACCCATTTTATTTTTCTAAAAAAAAAGTATAAACACTATACGTTTCAAGGAGAATAACACTTGTTAGTGATTATGGGTGTCAAAATTAGTCATCGTATATAAATACAATGTGAAAAATACATAAAATTAACATATTATAGTTGAGTTTTAGTGAGTTTGTGTCATAAATGAGTTGGTCTATTTATGACACAACTTGAAACATTTTATATAACGAGTTGACATGCGACCTATTATAATCCATTTAATTTTATGTTTCATGTCAACTTGACAAAATTTATTTATAATTTGTATAATTTATATATGAGGTCAAGGTTAAAATGATCATTTATATAAAATATATCAATATCTTTTTATGTGTTTGTATTTATTGAAAATTAGGTGATATTTATTTGAAATTTTTATGTGTTTCTATTTATTTGTTACAATATTTGAATTTTGATTTTATATTAGTCTCTATTGAATTTTTTTTTTATTAATATTTACTTTGAACCTTAAAAAATGTATGATTATAGATTATGTTTCAATTGATTTGAGTAAAAATATAATATTTTCAAGTTATAAATTTATATATATTAAAAGGGTCATGTCGAATTTTGTGATCTGCATAAATTCTAATGACAAATTATATTATGGATCCCTATCCATAATATTTTGTGATCCAGGAATAAAAAACAAGTGTAACAGTAACACACGAAAGAGTTTATCTTTGTCTTATTTACTGTTTTTTAATAAATTTTCTTTTTTTACTTAAATATTAATGCTTATTTTTTTTAACAAACTTTTTTTTTTACTTTAAATATACATATTTATACTTTTATATATCTCTATTTTAAATTTTAATTTCATTATTATTATTATTATTATTATTATTATTATTATTATTATTATTTCATATGTTTATAAAAATATATTTTTTGTGTAAAAAAAATTGCTATAAACTATAGGTTTATCAATTTTAATATTATAAAAGAAATTAAAAATATTAAGATATTTAATTATAAAAAATAAATTTGCAGTTTACAAAAAATAGACCTGTAATAAATAAACTTGTAGTCTATAAAAAAAAGGACCTACAATTTATAAAAAAAAGGACCTATAGTTTGCAAACAAAGAATATATAATTTACTGATAATAAATATAAAATTTATTGTAAAATGAACTTACGGTTTATTAAAAATGAACTTACAGTTTATAAAATATAAACCTAAAATTACAAAAAAAAAGAACATAAAGTTTATAAAAAATGAGTCTACAGTTTACTAATAATAAATTTATAGTTTACACCGAATGAAAGTACAGTTTACAAAAAAATGAATCTACAGTTTATAAAAATAAATTTATAGTTTACAACAAATGAACATGTATATTTACTGATAATTAATCTAAAGTTTATAATAAAATGAATGTACAATATAAAAAATGAACATATAATTTATAACAAATGAACCTACAATTTACAATAAATGAACCTATATATTTAAACTAATCAACCTACACCATATAACAAATTAACAGCAAAAAAACATAAAATCCATTTAATAATATTAATAATATTAAACATAAATTAATATAATATAATATTCAATATTATATTAAAAAATTATATTAATACAAAATTTAATATAATTTAATAATATAAACTAATTAATATAATAATATAAATTATATATAATGTTTCTATATAATTATATATAATAACATAAATTATATAATTATTATGAGATAATATAATGAAATAATATAAAATAATTATATATTGTTTTAATATAACTATATATAATATATAAAATTATAATATATAAAAACACACAAAAATCTCATTTATAAAAAAGAGAAAAAATAAAAAAAGAAAGAAAGAATAGATAAAAAGTTATCTGTGAGATGTGGAGTGTTAAGACCTACTGCACGTGTCTGTTTTATTTTTTATTCCCACACGAGTGATGAACTCTTATTTCGTATTACTATATGAATAGAGGTCTAAGATATAATAATCTCAATTCAATTAAGTAAATGAGTTAAGTACTCGTGTAACTCATTTAAATTTTGTGATGTGATAAAGTGAAATATTTTGATCTAATTAATAAATAAATCATGTTCACGTTGAGCTAATCATGTATCTGAATAGATTGACATCACACCCTATCAACCCGTTCTAATAAATTCTATCTAAAAACACACACACACAAAAATTGAATTTTAGGAGCCATGGCACTGTTAGTCATGGCCTCTCCCTGCACCTGGATGTATCCTTTCAAAATATCGTCAAAAGGCCATGAGAACGGGGAACACATGCTGATATGGAGAATGTAAAAGTGGGCAACTCTCTGTTTACCAGGACTAATTTGGAAGGTTTCAGCTGATCACATGTTGCAATAATGGCACAACTGGTAATATTCCTGCGTTGGTACTATTACAATGAAGATTTCAAATGCTTGGTGATGTTCTTTCTTTGTTTTCTTTTGCTTGCTATTAGAATTTACAAGTCACAAGTTGTCTGGCGAAGGGCTTAAGATTGCCCATTTATTCCAATTTGACTGAAGAACAGGGCACGCATCAGCTTTGCATTATTATTGAGGATATTTAATTGTCCCTAAGTGCAAAAATCAAATAATTTACTATATTAATGCTTTTTTTTTTAATATACATATGATCATATGGTCTCTTTCTTTCTGGTCCAGTTTACATGTAAATTGAAACTAAATTATTTTTTCGAATGATTTCAGCGTATTTTTTATACTGATTTAGTACGTTCAGAAGAATTACTTAAGTGTAAAGGTAATTAAGGTTAATATACCCAAATAGTTATAAAGAAAAAAACAACATTTAATAACAGTCATAATCCTGCTCTTATGTGCATTAATGATTAACAATGTCCCAACTCAATGAGCTTCTCAAATTTAGAGGGTCATGTCAACTTCATTGCCAAAAGGGAACAATCGAAAATTTACAATTCAAGCATCAAAGTCCCCAAGTCATAATTTCTTATTGCCTAGTTGCATAAGAAAAATGAAAAGGAAGAAAGAAATTTTTACACTAAACTCCTATCATCAAAATAATGATATTCTTAAAAAAAAAAGCGACAACATGAACTAGCTGACAACATTAATTAACGTTAATCCTGAGAAATGTCAACTAAAGAGAGCTGCATATAAAAGCTGGTTCCAAGCATCAGGCAGTCCAGGTAGACACCAATGGCTACAATCTGTCTTGTGGTCGTCGCTATATGCTGATGGGTGAGCATCCTTTCTGTATTGTGAGAGAGTAGTCACATCTAGTAAGTAGACTGGTTTCTTGATCCTGCTTAGTACTTTTTTAACAACAACCCAAGCCAGTGGTGTTCCTGCTGGGTACCTTGCTCCAGAGTATGGTTGTGTCTCCCCAATACATGACTTTGTGGGTTGATTCCAATCCTTACCTCTAATTTTATCAAACAAACAAATACCATTACAATGATCTCTGAAACACCTTGGAACTAAATAGAAAGAGTGGAAATAAAGAGATTTGCTTACTCGTAGTGAGTGGGAGATATGCCCTGGAAGAAAACTTTGGTTCTGGAAGGGTCAACATTTCGGTTAATCCATCTAGCCCATGTAGTTAGTCCTTTATAATAAGCCACTAGACGGTTCATATCTTTGTACAATTTATTCCCCTCTTGCATATAATCCCATCTGCAACAGCAGAATACATATACACATTACTTTGCTACCATAGTCAAAAATTAGTTTCGTTGGTGAGGCCCATGTGGCAGGGAGAAAGAGTCAAAATTAATTATTGGAACATGACAATAATAAGTTGAGAGCAATAAGATGAATCCTACGGTTGGGTTCTTCCTGTGTGAGTCCACCAATGCCACGAGTTAAAGATCAACATGTCCATCCCTAGCCATGCCTTGCCGCAGTATATCGAGTCAAGCTTCAAAATTCTTCCTGCTTTGCTTTTAACAAGATCAACTAGAAATGGTGTTCGATACAGTAGTATTTTAACTCCATACTCCTGCACACAAAATCAAACATATATATATATATATATATATAAATATATAGTCCAATTAATTTGAGTTTTTTTTTTTTTCTTAAGTCTAAATCCGATAGAGATGTGGCGTGTGTTTCCTCCAAAACGGCAACCGTGTGGCGGTGCGCGCTGACAAATTAAGGCCATGGATAATGATGGCATTGATAAGGTCACTATTGCTAATTGAAACATGTTTTATGCAAATAATAGGAATAATTAAGAGGGAATTTCAGGGTGCAATCATTGGGTTGTGTGCTTTACTCTAAGCCTTTTTCTTTTCAACAAACAGAACATAATTGCTAGGTTTTAAATCTTTTAACATGAATGCTTTGTGAAATTTGCCAAAAAAAAAAAAATCTGCATAAAAACAAACTTTTAAATAATATTAAAATACACGATAAATAATATTACGGATTAATTTATTTTTTTGTAGAAGAATAATAAAAAATAAATTATTTATATTTATACAGTCTTAAAAATTATTTCAATATCATTACTAAACAAAAACCGATTGATATTACTTTATTAGTTCAATAAATGATATAGTACCCATTTAGCATTTTTATGGGAAAAGAAAAATAAATGACATGAAAAGCAGGAAGTGTAGCAATAAGAGAAAGATTTTTGCCCTGATTGCAGTGGTAACAGTGAGGTTGATTTGCCATGTTTAACAGCAAAATTTCAGATGTACTCCACCTTTTTCTTTTCCTCTGGTTTTTTTACCAGCAGACATATTATATATTTGGTCATGTTTTAAGATTTGAAAAATCCAATAATTAGCAATTAACACCCTTGAAAAATAAGGACCCAAGACATGTCTCCGGCAAACAGAGAAAGCCACCACCAATCACGCTCCTCTTTTAATGCTAGGAGAAGCTGCACTCACACCAACAACACCGTCTCCTTCAAACTTGAGCTTTTAGCTCAAGGATAAGGCACTAAGGTAACATCCAAGTGGCCAAAATGGGTGCCAAGTAATATAGCTGAATTTAAATTAATTGAAGCAATTAAAACTTTACCTTTTCAAAAGCTATACATATAAAGAAAGGGACAAGACGTGCATGCACTTGAGCCTTGCCATCATTATATATTTGGGTATATAGCTTGAGGTAAAAAACTAACAAAAATTTAAAAGGAAAAAACCAAGAAACGTATCATGAATCTTGCAGAAGCTAACCTCAAACGTGACTGAAGATAATCCATCCGCCTTTATGAGTGTAGCCTTTGAATTAGGTACCCAAGAATGAAGCATACATGTCAATGATTGCCACTGGTTCAAACTCAGTGAGTCACCCACGAACATAATCTTCTTCCCTCTCCATTTCTCCAAGAAATTCAACCCATTAAACCTGCAACACTAAAAAACACATTTATAGCTACTGTCTCACTAACTAAAACTAACAGCTAACAAGTACCACTGAACTAAATGTGATACAACCATACATGTATTTTTATTTTTGGATATAACTAATTATGAGGTAATATTTTTACCTGGGCAAGTTACATGAGAAGGGCTGCCACCTATACTTGAGATAGTACCTGTCAGAGCGACCATTTTTTTGGCAGTTGAATTCAGCATCTAAGAAGGGACAAGTTGAAGAATCATAAAGAGGATAGGAAGAATCAAACACCCATTTTCCTCGGAACCAATTGCATCTCCCCGCTAGTTTTCTTGAATTGAACAAGAAATCATTAATGTTGTCGGCGGTACTAGTGGTATTGACGAAGGTGGTGTTGAAAGTCTCATATTTTCTTCCTTTAGTGGCTGTTGTTATGTGGGGAGATACTACTAACACAAAAAGAGCGAAAAACAAGAAGCTGATGGTGGGTTTGAACAAGAAGGAAAAACGCATCTTGGGTCTGCAACAAGAAGTTAATTTGTATTCAAGAAGAAGACTAGAAGTGAAGCAAAAGTTGTCTCAGACATGTGCTTATATAATGCGAGAGAGAGAGAGAGAGAGAAGGGAGTTTCACATGGAATTTGTCACGCACTAGTTTCTTTTATTTGTTTTTGATTTCTGACAGGAAAAAAAATGGAGAGGAAATGTGAGATCTTTAGATGGATTCTTTACAATTTTTCCTACTGTATATGGCCGATTGGCATGTCTTGACGGCAATTCTATCTTGATCTAGTGATTGAGGATATGAAGGTTGTGATATAGTTTTATTGGTAGTATAAAAACATTATTCATTCAGTTGATATGTCAATTGAAATCGGAATTAAATTTTTTAAAATAATTTTAAGAATGTATCTTTATATTAATCTATTGTATATACTAATTTCAAAAATTGAATTCAAAAGAGTAAAAAAAAAAAAAAAATCTTTCAACCACTTAAATTAACCTTTAAAGTTAAATTTTTTTATCTAATTATTCGAGATTCAAGGTTAAAGTTGTCTAACACTAAAAAATATTAAAATTTATTTTTATTGTTAAATTGCTATTTGATTTTATCTGATTAATGTTTATTTTGTTTTAGACAAATATGCTTTAATTTTATATTATTATTATTGTTATTATTATTATTATTGTTGCTGCTGCTGCTGTTGTGTAAATCATAAATATGGCCTTAAAATGAATTGACATATGGTGATGATTCCAATTCCAATTACTACCTTTGAAAACTAAGGAATCATGATGAGTTTGATTCTAAAATAATGGAACCATTTCCCCCACCAAGAAAAGAAAACTTGCATTGTATGTATACTATTAAAGCTTCTTTTCCTTTCTGTTGGCTGATTCAATTACCTTTTTCCTAAGTGTTTAAAATTTGTTAATGAAGTCAAAAAGTCGAAGCTTAGAATTTCAACTAAAATTTGTTAAAAAAGTATATGTACGGCAAAAAATATTTAAAATGCCAAGATTATACAATTCTAGAGATAATTAGGTCTCATTTGGTTTGGAGTGCATAACTTTTTAGGAAATAAATTTCTGATAAATAATACTTTCTAAAAATTATTTTTAAAACATTAAACATTTTCTTATTTGGTTGGAATTTTTTTCTCAAAAAAAATACATTATTATATATTTGTTTCATTCATTAACTTTTAAAATATGTTATTAAGTACAATATCATTATTAAATTATTAACATAAAATATTTTTATTATATTCCTTTTCTACTTTGCTATAAAAATTGTCCTTACTTAGCTGTCAGTAAATTGCCTTTTTTAAGTCAATTTTTTTCAAAACAAATGAAATCTTAGCTGTGAAAGGGTAACATTAAGAAAAAAAAAATTGTGTTTTGATTTACAATTAGTCAATAAATATGGCCAAGGCTTTTTCTTAGTTAGTGGTGTCTATACAACTATCCCTTTGGTTGTGTACCCTACAAATTCAGATAAAAATTTCCAACTTTTAGAAGTATCCTCATCAAGCTCTAAATCGGCCAGCATGCATAAGTTAGATCAGTCAAAATCCTTCTCCAAATTGCCTATTACACATTACTGTACTCCACAAGCAATCGCCCCTTTTTCAGAAAACAAAAGTAGAAATGTTTTAGAATGACAACAAAATACTACACTTTTCTTTTCTGTTTCCACCATAAAATTTTGTTTTATAACTTTGGTTTTTTGTTCCTATGCAAATTACAATTACATTTACATTTACCTTCCCACATCGCAAAATTTTTTAACGAAAATAAAACATGTACATTTTCAAACACTTACTAAAAAAAAAAGAAGTGATCATCAGAATTTGAACTCCTAAACATTTCGATCATGGAACTATTAGCGTAACAGCTATTACCCAATTGCTGGATTGCTAATCTGATGCGTAAATTAGTGGAATCATAAGTACCAGACATTGAAAATTCAATTATTGACAAATATATATATTTTTTCTGGCAGTTAGACCAAGGAAAAGAAAATTGTAGATAATGAAGACGTTTACTAGGACGCGTGTCAAGAATGGACCGCAGAATATTTAATACTTACGTGACCCACTTTGTCTCATTCATGTTTGAACAAGTTCAATTACAACTGTTATAGTGAGTTATTATCCCCACAGGTTGTGGAAAACTAGTTTTGGAGGGTTGTGAATTGAGTTGTCAGCCATTACTCACTGTTAATGCAGATAATTTTGGTCAGAAAAATTTTAATTTAGATTAAAAAATTTTATATATATATATGTTGTGAAATGGATGGATTGAGTAAAACTTGGTGGAGCTTGTTCTGGTGCACCTATAAAGTAATAGTAATAAGTTGGTTTTAATTAAAAACTAATATTGGGATCAGTTTCATTTACTTCCATTGTACCAAACGCAATAATTGGGTTGTACATCAAGATAATTAAAAAATGATTCATAATTAGTTAAATATATCATTGTTTTTTTTTTTTAACAAATTTAAGTCATGCAAAGAATGAAAGCTAAAATGGTATCAAATTAAGCCAATTAAAGAAAATTAAATTTAGGTTAGATGAAAGAAAGTAATTTTGTTAATTAAAATATAGAATAATATAAAGACAAAGTTTTACAAAGAAAAAATTTCATAAATAAAATTTTATATTTAAAGAAATATATAATATAATATCAAAATAAAGGAGATCGATGAAAAAAAAAATAAAAAAAGAAGAGAAGTTTCAACCATATATATAAGGGCAGGCAGGCATGGAGAACAGAGCAAAGAGGGTGGGGATTGGGGGAAAATAAAGCTGTTGTTACTAAAATTATGAAAGTTTTGTTTGCATGGATTTGCAACAGATTCAGCTCTAGTGTTGTGCAACTTTGTCTATTTATGATGGTTAAAATTGGAAATGTATGAGCGAATAGGACGAAGAAAGTAAAGCTGCCATTGATATAACACTGAAAGCTTTTCATGGATTGAGCAGTGACAATGCAGCTTTCCTTTTTTAAGTCTATTATTTTAACAACTTTATTAATTTATGGTGTCTTTAAACTGAAACCTGAGCAGCCTGCTAACAACAATCTGAAATGGGTCTTCAATGCTCCAATCATTAGATATTTATTGGAACAGATTAGTGAGAAAAATTGGATGGGACCTAATATATACATCCAATTAATATCGTGTAGTCAAGACTTGTTTAGTACATTTGAATTTCTTTTTTAAAGGTAATTTCTGAATATTCAAATCGACTAATGAAAATAAACTCTAAAATTTATCTGGGTAAAAATTTAATCTCGATAAATACGTAAATTAACTCCAATGCTAAATAAATTATCATTAGAGTAGGTATTTTAGATATTTATAAAAAGAAAGTTAAAATGTACTATATATGATATTGATATATTGAGTTTTTGTGGAATACAAAGACCATAAATGTCAAATTAATTATAAAAAATAGTGGATTTTTTTTTTGTGTCCCATTAGGAAGTTTCATTCACAAGTGATAGTACGGATTGAACCCATTAGTGTTCATTGTTCTTTGTTCAACAAAATGTGATAAAGTATTAATATAAAAAAAGAGTTGACTGAGGAGTGGATCATGGAAAATAAGAGGCCACAACTAATTGTTTAATTTAGCTTGTGATCAGGAAGGGCTTTTATGGGACATGAATGAAGAGAGAGGAAAGGTTGGATGAGGAGAGATTGATATATACATATAAGCAGAGAACATGTGATTGATGGATGTACCCAACTCACCTTCCACCATATGCTCTCCTTTTTCTCCATGGACATTTTCCTTTCCTCCTAATTATATCATTTCCTCTTTTTTTCTTTTTATATTGCATTTATGAATACTATACCTAATTATATCATGATTTTTTTTTTTGTTTTTTGCTCTTTAGGGTGGGTGGGTGAATATTAGTTAACAATGGAAAATGGAAGTTGTTGAATTCTAACTACTCAGCAAATTCATACGTTTTGTAATATGAGTATAGTAATAAATTTTAAATAAATTTAATATTTTTTTTATTAAATAATTAAAAATTTTCAAGCAAATAAAATGATAAAAATAAAAATAATAATTACGATAGTATTCTGAATTTTGATAATCATATAATTTCTGTGATAAAAATAATAAAATTTGTAGTTTTTTATTGATAATTTTTTTTTCATCTTTTTAGTACTTTTTATTTTTTTTATTATATCGAAACCTAAATATTTATCACTATGAATGTGAAAAACTTTATATATTATAACAATTTCGTATATTATTAAATATGTTGTTAAACTTTCTATATTTTTTGGTTTATTAAAGAAATTAAATATTTGACCATTAACTTATTTGTCACATGATATAATAAAAATATTTTATATTATCAATTGTCAAAAATATTATGTTACTAATACAATTACTTTATAAATGACAAACATTCATTTAAAAATGAATTTAAAACTAAAATTAAATGTATACTAGTCACAAATCGACACATAATAATAAATTTAATATTTATTTTTATTAAATTAATTAGTTAAATATTTAATTATAATTTTATAAAAGGTTATTGCTAAGTAAATAAATAATAAAAAATTCTAAAGTTTGTAATTATGTACAAAGATAGTTATAACAAAAGATTACCTATTATTTCATAATTTCAATTTTATGTGACATAATTTCAAAAGAAAATTTATTAAATTTGAACTCTTCACAATCAATTAAATAAATTATATTAATAAAAATTATAATTATTTATAGAGGTGGTTGTAACAAATTAATTCATACCTTCAATCTTATGTAACACAATTTTAAAATAAAATTTATTAAATTTGAATGAATTAATTTATGATAATGAATGCAATAAATAATATTGAGTATTTCATAGTAAAAAATAAAATTAACAGATAATTATGAATATTATATATATGTGATAATTATAATAAAAAACTATTTATTGATTCATATTTTTAATTTTGTGTGGTATAATTTTAAGAAAATATTTATTAAACTTAAATGAAGTAATTTCTAATAATTTATTACACTATTGCTAACTCTTATATACCAAGAATTTTGAACAATCAATGAAATTATTGTAAATCTTGTCTTCTTATTTAGAATTTTTACTTTTAATTTTTTTAATTTTTTGTTTAGAAATTATTTAGAAATTTTATTTTTTTATTTCTTAATTTTTGTTCAATTTTTTTTTTATGATCCTAGCTTTTTATTTATAATTTTACCTTTTAGGTTTTAATTCTGTATTTAAATTTTTTTTATATAGCAGTATTTTTATTTAATTTTTTAAATATGATAGTTTTTTTTATAATATAATGTAAATTAACAACGCATGATTTTGCTATGCACAATTGTTTATAAATAGTAAGTAATAATTTAAAACTAACTTTAAAATTAAAATTAATCATATATATTGATATTAATTAATTTAATTAATTATTTCTCTTTTTTTTGGGATATTGGAAGAAAAAGATAATGTGTTTTTTTTTCCTGAGAGGCAAAAAGATAATAATTTTCACTAAATAAATAAGAAAAGATAATAAGTGTTGAATTCATGACTCACATGTAAAATTATTTGAAGTCTTTTAATTAAAAATAATTATTACTTGAAATACTAATAAGACTAGATTACTTTGGTTTTCATTTTTGTGAAAAGGGGGATATTGGATTCAATTTCCCTCATCTATCACATCATTATGTTAAAAATTTTAAATTATTGAAAAGAAAAGAATTACTCTTATCATATAGCTTATAATATTAATTCCATTATTTGTCTTTCATTAACAAAAAACCTAATTGAAATGGGGACCCGGTAACTTTGTCAAGTTGTTCTTGGCACTCACCATCCGCAAAGCTCTCTCAATAGGTCCACACAAGCGGGCGTCGGAAAAAACATTTTTGCAAGGCGGCTTTGAACCCCAATTAATTTCGTGGCTATCTTTTATCATATGATTGCTCACATCCATTTGACACCCCACACCAAATTTATCCTTTTGTAGTATTTTTAACATTAGAAAAGAAATTTAAAATAGAAATATTTAAATCTGCAAGTTCACTTTTAAATAAATTTTTTAATATATTTTTATTAGTGTCATTATAAACACTAAAGATGTGAAAATTTAACATTCTCATTGGATAATGTAATGATGAAATTTTGTTGATTAAGAAACCTCACTTTCCCTTATCAACTATGCAATCTTTTCAAATCAACCAATTGATTGATCATGATTATTCATAATATATTATGATTCACTAGGGACATTTTCATGTTTAGACTCCAAATGTTCTAATCTAAAATGGTACTCCTATTGTGGTCTGCCAATAATGTAGTGTCATCAACTTGTACATGCATTTAAATCCAATGAATAGGACATTATTTGTGCATTACCTAATGGGCCATGATGGGTTTTTTTTTTTTTTTCTTCTCTTAAAGCCAACTTTAAATCCAAAACGAATCAATTTGGCTAAAAACTTTACTTTTTGTTGAAAGAAGTTGGCTATTACATTCAAAATTTAATTGGTTTTAGGTGGGAGGGTTAATTAAAAGGAAAATAATTAGTCTAGTTGATACACTTTTGCTATTGCTTGAGTTGCACTATTCTAATGTTTTAATTAGATAGTAATGGAACCTTTGGTATTCATGACGAATCAGTTTGATATTTTCACATTTCCTTAGATATAAGATTAATTTTATTCAGATTGGAGAGTTGTTTATGGTAAAACTTTCTAAATGATTGCGCTTCTTAAATTTCAAACTCAATCTACTTAACTATCGAGTCAACACCACCTTGATATTGTAGAAAATTTTTGATATTATGATATATTTTTGCATATTGTAATAGATTTATATCATGAAAAAAAAAACATTGTTTTCACTTTAATCCCCTCATTCTTAATTCCCTTATTAAAAAAACCAAGATTAAAAGAGAAAATTAATTCCCTAATTATTTAGGATGGCTTTTTTTGACTTAGCTTTCTGATGGCATATATTATTCCAGATCTTACCAAGAAAATAGAAATCACTTTCAAGGAAATGAGATGGTATGGCAGTAGTAATCAACACCACAAAAAATAATAAAATATTAAAAGCTTTTGTCCTTTATGTATCGTGGAGATTAGGACAAAAGAAGTTGTAGAATCTTCAAATGCAAGGCATGATCCAACTTGAAATTGGGCTATGTGGGTCATATCCCTGGGCCTACTAAGCTAGAATTTAGTACAACTTGCTTGTAAGACTAGAAATGTACAAAAGAATGATTTGTTTGGCAAAAAATATAATATAAGAGAGTTAAAATGAATATAAAATTAAAATATAAAGTGTTAAAATAAAGTGAGGGCCAAAATTATATATTAATTTTTATTTTGTTTTTAACTGGGGTAGGGGACCCCTAGTAGTTTGGCAATTGGGGTATCTTATCAAGGCAGTGGTATGGTTTCGGGTCCATTTACCGAATTTTTTTTTCTTTATTTTTTTATCTATGAGATATTTAATAAGCCGAACAATATTATGAGTTATATGATAAAAGTAATCCGTCTTTTTTAATAACTCTACTATAGAAGTGAATAAAGAAAATTAAACTCTAAACTCTCATTTTTTATAATTTATTTTTAAATAATTAGACTATTTTTGCACGTGCAGTTCCTTTTCATTAATATTGTAAGGCAATAGAAAATTGAATACGCAAAGGCGAATGGATTATTGGTAGGGAAGATTCTGGGAATTGAACGCCAACTTTCTATAAGCCTAATGGGCTGTCTTAATCTCATGACATCGATAAAGCTTACTCGTTTCTGAGCCCACGACACGCATTACCTTTGCACACGGAAAAATGAGTACCAGATGAGGGACCGCTCACTTGGACAAGATGACAAGCCTAATCAGACCTTCAATCTTTTTTATATGGGTGCCTTAGAGGTGTCAAAGTTATTTTTTATATATATATAATTATAAAAATTTAAAATTAAATAGAATAATTATATGCTTTTGTCTATAGAGAGTCATAGTCTATAATTCAAGATAGCTAATTATAGTTCAAAAAAAAAAATTACTTTTAGATTTTAATTTTTTAAATTTTAATTATAAATTAAATATTTTGAATAATTAATATTTTAAATATGTTTAGCATTTATATTTCTTATTAGTTTGATTATTACATCACACTTTATTATAGAATATTTATGTTTCTTTTTTATATATAATTGGGCAATATATATATCTAAAATAACAGTATTAAAGTAATTTAACTCACTTTTCGTATGCCTTTTTTTTTAATGTTCGAATCAAATATAATAATTGTGAATTTTAAAAAAAATTATTTATAACTAAATATGATAGTATTATATTTTTAGAAATATCTCTCTGAAAATTAATTTTATTGAAATATGGTTTTAAATAATAATATTAAATTTTGAGAGCTAAAAAGCTTCACAAATAACAATAAAGTTGATTTTTTTAGCCAAGCCTTAGTGTGGAAAGATACATACCGAGTAAAATCTATGTACTTACTGCTTAAAAAAAAAAAAAATAGAGAGAGAGAGAGATAAAAAAAAAAAAATTGAGTTCCTTTAAAGAAGTGTTTGAGTTCGAAATCCAAAAATAAGATTGAAGAATTTATAAAAAGAAGAGAAAATTATTTTTTTACTGTGTAGTTGATGTAGTGGGCCAAACCTGATGGTTCCTTTTTTTTTTTTTTGTGACCAAATAGTTGGGTGCATGGCAGGCCATGAGACCACATTACCTTTAGGGGCCTAATCCATTCCTTCCCTCCCAAATTTCATATCCTTTTCCTTTTGTACCATTTGGGCTCATCAATTGTGATATCATAATGTACTTCACAGTTAACAAAAATCCATTTCTGCCTAATTAACATTTCTTTAGTTGTTTTCATTTTTAATGGAAAGCTCTATGAATTTTTGTGGGTAACACAATAGGATAGCTTCTTTTTTCAATTACTTTAAAGAGAATCATACTCAAAACCTCCACTCCTCATGAGATACAAATACATTTTATTGTTAGGTTAATTACTTCATTATTCACGTTTAGCAGAAACTGAAAAACTCAAAAATTAATTTAGGATTAGGATTTGCTCTTTAATTTACTTAACAATGGGATATGAGGAATCCATAGCTATTCCACAAAGTCCTTCCTTAACATCCACATCTCTTAGCATCCTCATGTATCCTTGCTTACCCCAGCCAACACCCCATGAATTCTTCACAATCCAATAGTTAACATTTTCACTAGTAATGCCATAACCAACTGCTGTCACCCCATGGTCTAGGTCAGTTCCACAAGCTCCTACAAAAATACCACTTTCATAGAACATGAAGTTTCCTCCAGCATCCAAGGAAACCGACACCGGCTGGCTAGCCACGGCCTTTAACAGTTCTGTCTCGTCGTTGGCAGGAACAACTTCATATGCAGTGATTTCGGTTGCTGGGTACTGCTTGCTGTTGTGTTACAAGTTCCATTAGTACCTTTGTAAGGGTAGTTCGCTTCACTGGATATGCCATTGTTGTTTATTACGAACTCGAATGCTCCTTCCATGTACCACCATCGCAGCCATCATCATATCCTTTTGTGTCACAACCTAAGAGTTCTTGCTCTGATAGAGAGGTCAATGTACCTGTAGTTATCTGGTTGATCCCTTCAATGGCTGCCACCGCTGAGAAACCCCAGCAACTCCCTATTGATATAGAAAATAGTTGCATATTAATTATATTATGCAAACCGTTATTCAAGCTCTTATATGCATATATAATTTTGAAGACCATTCTAATATTATGTAATTAAACTGGAGTTGGATTTTCTCATATTAGGGTGAACATAATCCAAGCAATGAAAAAAAAAAAGAAGATAAAAACAAAAAATAATTGATCATTAATTACTGGGGGTTATGATTATTTTTCAGGTTCAATTCCTTACCACAGGAGCCTTGACCTTTATCTTTCCAGTCCAAGCTAGGAGGTACAACAGTCACGTTTTCATACTTAAAAGATGTTAATGTCACTAAGCCAGCTGCCTCATTATTAGGTCTTTTATAACCCTTATAGAAACTCTTAAACTCTTCATGGGTTAAGTCTGCAAATTTGTTAATGCCTAGCTTGTAGGGTTTGTCCCCAGAAGCATTGAATGACTCGATAAACTCAACATTGTTCTTGAGTATCTGAAACCGTCTTTCTTTCTCTGCACTGTCCTTATAGACCCTTCCATATTTCGCCATCCACTGCTCATGTCTATCATGGAGCTCGTGAGAGGTAGCATGATTAACCCAGATTGCAAAAATGAGGAAGAAAGCAACCCAAGATTTGTTAGGCAATACTGAAGCCATTGGTAATGCTTAATGATACTCAATACCGTAAATTTGTATTCTATATATAGCTTCAACACATGTTTTATACGGACAAAATTTGCATAATAGCAAGGTTCCAGGCTATTGGCAGTTGAATTGCTCACTTACCCAAACTATGCGCATGCATTTGTTAAGAATTTTCCTCAATTCATAGGAAAACACAGCTCTGATCTCCCTAGGTGACCGCAATTCCAAATGTTTTTGGCTTTAATTTGATGCCAACTTTTTGTGGTGGCGTGCAATCTGCTATCTCTCGTCATAAACCATCTAATTGTTTCTTCACAATACATAACAATAGGAATAATGCAAAAAATTGTGACCGTTATGTATTGCACCAATGCTGGATTTAGATCCATTTTTTTAATCAGATAATATTATATTTTTTCATTCATTATATCTATTTTAGTTTTTATATCTGTCTCAATTATTCCTTTTTGTAAATATATTTATATATTTTAAATATTTAGATACAATTTTAATAATAATAATAATAATAATTTATTAAATCGTATTTAGTATAAGTTTTGTCCCACATATCATATTCTTTTTAACAATTAATTTTATGATTTTTTATTCACTTTTTATATTGTTTTGATTCAATTTCTATAAATGGTGTATAAAAGTATTATCCCAACACGATTGCTTCTCAAAAAATGCAGTTTATTATGTTTCTCTGATTGGTGGCATTGCAATGGATTAATTCTGTGAAACAAAAATAGTCTATTTAATTCAAAAATATGGAAAGAACGACTATGAGTAGAAGGCGCTCATTTGAGCTTATAAAAATTACTTTGTATTTACTGTTGATTGGTAAGATTGATTCACAAAGACTTTTTCAAGTAATTTATTATATTATATTTATCTTACTTATTAACAATTTACATGTTTTCACAGTCATGAACAATAGGAAATAACTACGACAATCTTGTCGTGAATAACGATACTAGCTTGTTCAAAATTGCCTTTAACAGTTGAAACGCATAAGTAGATACCTCTTCGTTTACTGCATGGCCCATCTCATGTACGAAAATGGACTATGTTAATATGATAATTCATGGCAGGTGAAGGGGATAACAGCAAAGATATAATCTCGTTCCTTGACTCTAAGAGAAGTTTTCTCCTCTCCTATTTATACACAAATAGAAAAATGAATTTGGTTACTAACAATAACCAATATTATGGCCCATATTACCATACCTATTATATTTAATTGTATCAAAAATATATTAGCCATTGTAAGCTGATTTGTCTTGACTGAGATTTCCATATTGTTGCAAGCTATGATTGACATGATTTGAATTTCCATTTTGACCTTCTTCACCCATTTTCAAGTTGGAGGGAATGATCAAATGAACTCCAAGCTTGTCCCGTAAATTCTGAAATGGAAGTTTGGCTGATTGTTTTGTGAAGATATCAGCTATCTGTTCGAAGGACCGAACAAATCGAGTAATTAGATTTCCAAGAGCTACCTTCTCCCTAACAAAATGGTAATCAATGGCTATATGTTTAGACCGAGAATGAAAGACCAGGTTAACTGTCATGTATAAGGCACTTAAATTATCAAAGAACAGTTGAGGTGGCTGATGAAGTCGAATCCCAGTATCTTTGAGAAGGAAGGTTATCTATGTAAGCTTAGCTGTGACAAAGGCCATGGCCCTATATTCCGCTTCGGAACTCGATCTTGAGATGGTGGGTTGTTTTTTAGAAGACCATGATATACAGTTGCTGCCAATATAAATGCAATAATCAGATGCACTTCTCCTTGTTGTAGGGCACCCTGCCCAATCGGCGTCACGAAAACCACAAAGATTGAATGAACTTTGTTGAGCAAAATGGAGACCGAAGTTTATTGTTCCTTTCACATACCATAGAATAAGCTTGATTTTTTTATAGTCGCCAACAGTTGGTTGTTGAGCCTTTGACAAACTTTGTGGACAACATGTGCAATATCAGGTCGCGTATGTGTGAGGTACAAGAGGGCACCAACTAGACTTCGATAGTTCTTGGCATCGCACCTTGCATTATCTTTGTCTGTAGATTGCATTTTTAATGCCATGGCAGTGTTAAAATGCGAGCTCGTCCCCAATCCAGCTTTAGTCACTAAGTCCTTTGCGCATTTGTCTTGAAAAAGTGTGAGACCTGTTTTTTATTGAACTTCAAAGCCCAAAAAGTAATGGAGGCTTCCTACATCTTTGATCGCAAACTCTCTTCCTAAAGTAGTGATTAATTGTTGAATGAGTTTATCATTATTCCCTATTAACACAATGTCGTCAATGTAAATTAGCATGAGAATAACAATAGATTCAGTACGAAATACAAAAAGTAAAGAATCAGCATTGCTGCATGTAAAGCCAAAATGAGTCAAACTTTTGATAATCGATCAAACCAAGCTTTCGGGGCTTGTTTAAGCCCATAAATGGATTTATGTAATTTTCACACAAAATGAGGTAAGTGTGTGTCCTTAATGCCCGGAGGTTGTTCCATGAAAACCGTTTAGTTAATTTGTCCATGTAAAAAAACATTCTTGATGTCGAGTTGCCTTAATATCCACTCATAAGAGACGATAATAGCAACAACAAGCAGAGTTGTGGTAACTTTGATAACAGGAGTGAAAATTTCATTGTAATCAATTCCTTGAACTTCAGGGTATTCTTGAGCTACTAATCTAGCTTTGTACCGATCCAAGGTGCCATAATTTTTTAGTTTTGTTTTGAGTATCCATTTGGATTCGATGACATTGGTGTGTGGAGGTCTTGGTACAAGAGACCAAATTTTATTCAAGTGAAGCGCCAAGAGTTCCTCTTTCATGGCATTGTGCCAGTAAGGAATAGAGAGAGCTTGTTTCCACGTTCCTGGTTCTTTCATGTTAATAGTGCAAGTGAGGGTTGTAGGTTTCCTTCGTTCTCTTATTCTTTGTGTTTCGAGAGCCAGTTGAGGATCTAGTTCAGGAGTTTGAGATAGTCGACGCCTTTTTATCATTCTATGTCCTTGATTACCTATTGCACCTGTAGAAGGAATGTTTAAATCAATAATTAAATTATTAGATACATCTCTAAAATTACTAGGAATAGAGGAAAAGTCAACAGGAGTATTCGACTGATTTGATTCAGCTTCATTGAGATCTATTGTAGATGCTATGAAATCCATTGTTGGACTATTTGCTTGAGTATTTTCGGTGGCTGGTGACTCTTGTGGGTTTGTAGGTAATTCTTGAGCAACTTCCCCATCATTGGGCTACGGTGTAATAGGTGATAACACATCCTCAAAATTAATTGACTTAGCTGAAGATTGTGGCTTCTCCAGTGTATCATTGTTGACTTTGGAAGCCGTGTGAACTGACCCTTCTTGAATCCATGCTTCTTGATTAGCATAAGAAACTAGTTCAGGAGTGGTGGTTATAATTTCACTTGAATCTTTATCAAATGGAAACTTGCTTTCATCGAAAACCATATTCCTTGAGATGTAGACAAAATTAATAGCTGGATCAAGGCACCTATATCCTTTGTGCATTAGGCTATAGCCGATGAACACACATGGATATGTCTTTTTCGAAAACTTGTCTTTGTCATAGCTCTGAAGGTAAGGAAAACACCTGAATCCAAAGCTTTTTAAACTACCATAGTCATGAGAGGCTTTCCCCCCTTCTGTGCAGACTGATTCTAATTTCGTAAATATGTAAATATTATTTCTTTGAATGCTGTTCCTTTCTGTAAAATCCCTCGGGGTAGTGCCAAAGAGTTTAAAAACTGGAGTTCCCATTTCTAATTTAGTAGAATCTATTGATTAAGGAAACTGCTATAAGAAAAGCATCAATCCAGTATTTCATGGGAAGTTTTGATTGGAATAATAGAGTTAAACCGGTCTCAACAATGTGGTGATGTTTCCTTTCGGACACATAGTTTTGCTCAAGGGTATTAGGACAAGAAATTTGATGATGGATATCACATTGTTGAAGGTGTTTCTGAAATTCTTTGGAAATAAATTCACCACCCCATCACTTTGAAAAATTTTAATTTTTCTATCAAAACGATTTTCAATAAGTTTTTGTAATTTAAGGAAATGTTCAAAGAAATCTAATTTCTTCTTTGAAGGAATTATCCAAGAATATCTTGAAAAATCATCAATGATAATAGCATAATATTTAAAGTTTTGGCAAGAAGAAATAGGGGCTGGTCCCCATAAATCACAGCATAATTTCTCAAGAGGATATTTAGCAGGACTCATGGATGGATTGAAAGGAAGCTTGCAATGTTGGCATGACTTAAATGTTGATGCCAAATAGAAATACAAGCACCATTAGCAATAGCAGTAAGTGTAATCTATTTTTAATTATAGGATCTGGTACATAATTATAGAACACCAGAATTCAATTACTGAACGGAAACAAATTTGCGTACCTGTCTCCGCGTTGAATCCCAAATTACTTTAAGTCATAATCCCGAACGCTGAAATAAAAGCACTTGAAAAATTCGTCAGAACTGTTGAAAACGGAAAGCTAGATCTTCCTCTCCTTAACCTTCTCGAAGACGGCTACAATGGGTATAGCAACTAGGGTTTTCACTTATGAAGGTAGGAGAGGGGACCTAGCCTATTTATAATAATTTTAACAGGCCCATCCATTACAGGTCCATGTTAAAATAGGCCTACACTGACCATCTTCCATATCGGCCCACAAAAGATGTCACAAGCCCATAACGACATTGATCACATTTTAATTGGGCTTACCCACAATCAATAAACTATATCATTCAGTCCGTTTTAA
>CATIWR010157862.1:0-12268 GCA_949677035.1 Omphalea diandra | reverse complement strand
ATAAAGGGAAGGCTAAAGAAGTTTAAGAATGTAATTGGAGCATTCCTACAACAAGGAATTACACTTTGATTAGCCTAAGAAGAGCAAAGGATGTGTGAAGCCAATTAAAAGCTGATGAGAGCTTAAACTCTTCAAATTGAGCACTTAATTTAATACAATGGAGCCCAACTTGTGGAGAGCATCCAAGCATGACCCAATTGAGCTAAGGCACGCAAAAAGAAGCCCAAGGCATGTAAAAGGAAGCCCAAGTCATGTAAGCAAGGAAATAAGGCCCAAAGTCAAAGATTCTTGCAAGATTTCCTTAGTTGGTAATATTTCCTAATGCCATTAGGATTTCCTCATTAGGTTGATTCCTTTTCCTTTTCTATTTAGGAAGAGTTGTTCTTTAGTTAGGAAAGTATCTTGGTCTAATCTTGTTGACCAATTATAATATTTCTTTAGTTTTTCTATTTAGTTTAGGATTGCCTTTTCCTTATTACATTAGGAAATATTGAATTTTGTTATGGAATGTAAACCAAATCCTAATTGGTTTTGGATTAAGCATTGTAAGGCTATTAATACCCCTCATATTGTTAGTAATTTTACTTGTGAGATTAAATTCTTTTCTTGAGTTCTTGAGTGGACTTATTGAGATTGTTGAGTGAAGGCTTAATAATTTCACAAACTTGTTAATTCTGATTGTAAATTGGCTTGGTTAATTTAAGGTTTGAGTAAACACAACTTTGAATCTTTATAACTAAGGTTGCTAGAAATAAGTTTTCTAGAGGTTTAGTTGGGATTTGCAAATCAAAACTCCAAAACTTGGTTTGATAGATTTTGGGCAACTATTCTTTAACATATGGGTAAGGATCAATCCAACCTTATTCGTATCATACATACATTTTGAAAAGAAAAGCACTTTTACTATCCTGTCACATACATGCATTTCAAAAAGAAAATCCCTTTTTATATTGTCACGTACATGCATTTCAAAAAAAAATCATTGTTATGCACTGTCAGCTACATGCATCCATCACAATAAAAACTTATAACATTCAAAAAAAATATTATTTTGTCCTGTCACCTACATGCATCCATCAAATTAAAAACTTATAACATCACTTAATCATATGAAAGTGGCATTCTTATCACTCAACCCTAAACCTAGTTGCACCACATTAGGGTTACTATTGGGATTAAATCGCATAATGTTGGTGAAAGCTAAATCAATCAATAAATCCAATCTTACTTGTTATCTTCTCTCCTTGAAAATATTCCTTAAACCTACCTTGTAAAATACCATATGAGGGAAATAATCAAAGTAATACAGTATACAAAGATGTGTGTGGATATCATCCAATAGAGACAAGGACAATAAGTACAAAAATATGATGATTCTCTTTTTGTCTGAAAATCAAGTATTTGAGATATTGTCTAAACTGCTAATGCAATGAAAATAGACTAAACTAACAAATGACTGGCAAAAAGATAAAATAATTGAGAAAGAAAACCTTATGCTAAAACACTTAAGACACTTGATCTCACCAATGGAAGATCATGAAATCATTAATCAATCAATGCTTTGTCAGATTAATGGTAGCAACTATTAATTGTCTCTTTAGTATTAAGTCTTTCCTCTCAAATAATCACTTAACTTGTAACTATATCTCCAAATCATCACTCGATGTGAATTAGAAATGCATTATCATTATAGTTCCATCAATCATTTAAGTGATAATAATAGATTAAGTAGGTAAATTAACCTAAGGAAAGTGATTTTAGGCATATTTTAATTTACAATCTCTCAATCTATAAATGAAACATAAATCATATAATTAGTGATCAAACAATCATGAGCATTACATTCAAGAATCATTTACTTGTAAAAGAATAAAATTCCAACAGAGTCATCAAAATCATAAATCAAACAATCATTATATATGGCTACATCAAGGTCTTAGGTCATAACTCTAGACTAACATACTATTAAAACAAGACAAATCCAAAAATAATAGCATCATATTTAACAAGGAAAATAAGAAGAAAGAGAAGTAAAGATGAAATCTCCTAACTAGCTCGATAGATCTTCTCTTTTTATTCTTCCTCCTTGATCTAATGATCTCTTAGACTCTTGCACTTGATCTTGTGTTGTAGTTTGTCTCTTCTATTTTCTCCTCTAAAAAATGCTTATTTTTAATGTTTAAAAGGTTTCTTTTTGCCCTTCTAACCTTTCTATAGAAAACCCAAGGAGTTGGCTTTAAATACTCCTTAAAAAGAGCCAAAATGTAGGTTAAAAAATAGTTTGCAGCGTGCCCAAGTCATGGCCTGCAACTTTAGTCGCGAGTGCGACACACCATTAAGTCCATAAAAGTTGCAGTTCATTACTTTAGTCATAGGCATAATAGAATGCATTTCTTCTTCATGTGTCTAAATATCCAACTTAGTCACTAAAGTTGTCAGTTGTGCTTGTGTTGGTTTTGATTCACTTCAAACTTGCTTAAACACTTGTAAAACATCCATATATGAGTAATAATACTAAATCATCCAAAATAACTTAATTTAAACATAGAGTAACATCAAATCAAGCTTAAAACTCATCAAATATCTATAAACAAATTAAGCTAACAGTTTCATACCATAATGTGGTGCTTCTTTATTCATTGGCCTGCACTCCTAGTCCATTGCTTATACCTCATGCATAGTAGCTTCTTAACCAACCTTACCCATGAAATTTTTGCCTCTACATAGTAGCTTTTCTCTTTGAATGAGTCAATATGGTCACTTTCTTCTTTTTTGTCACTAATGTGAGCTATTCTTGTTCGCAATTTAGGGTTAGAAGTCTTAAAATGTAAGACCCCCACATTGGATTTTAGGATTCATTCAAAGAGAATTAAGAGAGAGATATTATCGAGAAAGTGAATGACAGACTAAGTGGGAGTGGGGAACGGGTTAGGTTGATTGAAGGTTAAGTGATAATTGGATTAAGTTAGGTGAGACAGGCCTATATGATGATGTGGCAAAATGATACATCATCATATTAGGTGTCATTCCACATCAACTAACTTTGTTTACATTAGAATTTTTAATTCTTGAAAATAATGCCACATGTCACTCCAGTCATTAAAATACGTTAATTAGGTTGAAAATAGTTGGTTGAAATGTTAATTATAAGTAAGTGATTTAATTGCACACAATCAAATTTATATGACCATAATAAAATTGTACTCATATTTCAGTAACCAGTAGGGTAACTTACCCATGACTCATACGAAAGCAGATAAGAGAATTTTGGGTTATCTTAGAGGTACACTTGAATATAGAATCGTGTAATGATTTTAACATTGATGGTTTATTGTAAAAATGACTTTGCTAGAGATATTGATAATAATAATTAAAAAAAAAAAAAAACACCGCTAGTTGTGTTCTTGATGGAAAATATTGCAATTTTTTGGTGTTCAAAAAATAATTGATTGTCAATGTGTGAATTTGAGTATGTTGTAGCTACATCTTTGTACATCTCATTCTATTTGGCTACGTAGATTGTTGACAAAGCTTTATTTGGAGCAAAGGGAAGCTACTAAAATTATGATTGATAATAGGTCTACTCAAACTCTAGCAAAGCATCTTGTGTTTCATGATAGAAGTAAATAAATTGATATAATGTGTCATTTCATACGAGAGTGCATTGCTAAGAAATAAGTTAAATTAGAGTATGTGAGAAATAATGATCAAATTGCTGATACCTTCATGAAGCTGCTCAAGTATGATAGTTTTCGACAGTTGAGAAGGAAGCTCGAAGTTGTGAAAAGTTCAAGTTTATGGGAGGGTGTTGGATATTAAACTTGAAATTTATGGTAATAAATTTGGAGTTTTATTTAATGTGTTAAGTTATACTTAATAAGAGTTCAATTAAAGGCTAAGTTTTACATTTATGGTGAAGAATTAATTAGCTTTGTTAAGTTACCTATGTGAAGTACTATAAATACCCATGTAAGGAAGCTCATTTGTATCCAAGATCAAGCATAAAAAATAAGAATAAAAAATTCAATATTTGAGTTCCTATTCTCTCTTCTTTTTGCAGTTGGAACAATGTGAGTGTACTGGGTGCCTATATGCTTCCAGCAATCCCATCTTATCATAGCTATTGTTCTTCTATTATAGGAATGGGTGATATCTTATTTAAGATATCAAATGCTATAATTCTCATCAATGGTTTATGCAAACCATTCCTAAATCCTACTAGTCTATACTTCAAGATCCTGTTGGTTCTCGATTTCTAAATCCACCACAAAATGATAGCAAAAGAGGAGCTCCTACATAATTTTCTGTCCCCTTAAAGCTCTTCTTTAATATTGGACGCCATCCACTCATGAAAAGACATTACTTCTTTGAAGATTTGCTTGGTCTACGAACTTTTCCCATACTTCTACGGCAGCACCGCAGTCCCTTAAAACACACACCACTATTTCATTTGCTTTACATTTTCTTCATTGGCCATTAATTTATTGTGAGACGTTAACCATACACGGGCTTTTTATAATAGTGGGTATTTAAAAAAAATATTTAATTTATTGGGTAGGAGTGAAAAATATTTATGAATATGAGGTGTTTTTTGTTGGACCCTTAGTATCAGTAGCGGACGACAGAGAGAGGCTTGTTTCTTTCCTGATCCACTACTCACAAATAGGAACAATCAATAAAAAAAATTTTAAAAAAAAAAAAGAAAAGAAAAGGTTCGCTAGTCAAACATTGGACCAATAAAAAAAAAAAAAAGAATCCTGCAAGCTGCAAACTTTCAGCTTGTCGTTCATTCTAGTATAGAGGTGTGCAAACCAAACCAAACCATTTCCATATAAATTCAAGGTTTGGTTTAGTTTTAAATACGAATTTTAAGTATTTTATATTAAGATAATTTAATAATCTAATTGAATAATTATGATCATAATAAAAGCACCAAATAAAGTTTAATCCTATTCCAAAGTGCACATTTGCTTAGATATATAAATAATTGTCCTAACCATGAAATAAAATTTTAAGAAATTATAAAAATATTACAAATTTCCTAATCTATAATAAATTTACAGTTTAATTTGACTTCTTAAAAATTAAAAACAAATTAAATTAAACAAACTAAAATGTTTTTTTTAAATCAAATCAAATTATTGATTCGATTTAACAGTTAGAAAAAATTGCGCACACTCCCAATTTTTAAGAAAAAGCAGTTTCTGTACTACAAAAGGTATAACAAATCCACAGATTGTATCAGGTGGCACAAAAAAAAAGAAAGATATTAATATGTTATTAGTTTACTTGCTTGAGGTGGCAAAAAAAAAAAAGATATTTATATGTTATTAGTTTACTTGAATGAGCTATATACATATTATAAAAAAAAAAAAAGATATTAATTTCATATGTGTGTAATTTTTTATATTGTAATTATTTATGTACTTAATAATATTATTATATTAATATAATTAATATATCAATAGTAATTATTATCAATAAAATAATTTTATTGATAATTATTATTATCAACAAAATAGTTTTATGTATTAATATACTAATTCACACTTTAAATATTAATTTATTAATTAAAATAAATTCATTTCATATATGAATCATATTATTATACTAATTATACTAATAATTAAAATAAATTGTATTAATTTATATTATATTAAATTATTAAATTATGTTATAGTTAAATATTAAATATTAAATAAAATTCAACAGTAGTTAAAATATAATAAATTATACAAAAATATTATACACATCAGTTGTATATTGTGTACAATATGGAGGCGACAGTACAACATTGTATAGATAGATATCATCAGTTTGTCCGCTCGTTTAGTTGGTGGATGACAAAATTAAAAAAAATAATATATCTTGTCCATTAATTAAATTAGAGACCGATAAAAAATAATGAAAAAGTTACCTGTTCGTTAATTCAACTAAAAGACGGACAGAAAAATAAATAAAATAATATTTTTCCTTATTCGTCCGACTAGAAAACCAACAGCAAAACACCCCACATCTATAAATATTCTTTGTTGTTATCCATTTCATTAAATATTTTATTTTAAATACCCACTTTTATAAAAAGCCCAACCATACAGACACTAAGCTCCTTTGAGGAGCTTTAGTCTTCCAAAGACCATTTTCCTTTCTAGTGACCTATGATTATACTAGACTTTGAGATTTTCCATAACAATTAATTATCAACATCATCATTAACCACCACAAATATTAAGTCAATAGCATCTTGAGGCAAATAATTCTTTAACAAATCCCAGTCTAATATTGACCTACCGTCTTTTAACTCTCATCCTCATCAACTTGTTTACGAAAAGGTCCTTTCGTAAGCGAATCATTAAACCAGAACAAAATAGAACTGTCATCTTGCCCTTCATATTGAACCCTTTTTTATAATTGTCACCATAAATGCCATGCTTTGACATATTCTTGAAGATACTTGATTATTCTGGAATAAGTTCACATCTCGTTTGCGATTGCCATATTTGCTTCTAATAATGTTTGCCCAAAAGTTGCCCTTTATATGAATAAAACTACGATTACTAACGATGAGATATTGCCTGAAAAGATGATACTAAATAAAAATATTTATTACAAACTAGGACAACTACAAGCCATGATTTGAATCATAGAAAATAAGCTTGTGATTGAACACAGAACAGTGATCAACATGTAAGTTTTGTCGAGAAAAAAGATCGATGAGAGCAAACCTACTAAACAAAGAAGACATACAAGAACTAGAGGGTAGAGACCCTTTTAAACTCAGAAAGACAAGCCATAACTGCTAAACTTTTGCTCTGTTATTTTGTCAATTTGGGCTGCCATTTCGGGTGTCAAATAGTTCTTCCAATCACCAACTTTACCTTTCCTAAAAAATGCATTGTTTTCAATATTGAGATCAATAGGCAAAAACATAGAGCATGGCATTTTACTCTTATTCACCTCCAAATTTCTGAGACTGTCAAAACTACAAAAGTCCGCAATTTTTTGAACCAATCCTTGTTTTTCTTCTTCGTATGTGGAGAAAGGACAACCCATGAACTCAGCCAGTCTCTTCACGTAGGTGTAGCAATCATTCTTTAGATCTTCATCTTTAATAAACAACATTCTGTCAGGAAATTCCAAGCTTGCTTTCCAATACCCTAAAACATGATCCCAATAAGGTCTATAATCAAAAACTCCATCGCAAAATTTCTCAATTACCTTGTCTAATGGAAATATCTCTGTGGTTATTTTCGAGGAGTCAGAAAACACCATTTTAGAAGCAAACTGCCAAAATGAAATGAGAACATCCTTAGGATCCCTGCAGATGTAAATAATTTTACCTTTGGATTCTATAATGGACTTGGGCAAGCAACTGCAGGGAATATGTGTGGATAAAAGTGGAGATTCGAAGTCTCTGATGCTGCCTTCAAAGGTTGAAACCTCAATAAGGGGCATAACATCATGTGGCAAGTTGGTGAGTAAAGGATGATTTGTGGAGAAATCATCACTAAAATATTTGGATCTTGTCAGAATAGCAAAACAAAGGGATTTAAGCCAAGTTGTACCAGATTTTGGGAAACTAGAGAGGATGATATCAGTAGGTTGAGCTATCAAGTGTTCCTAAGCTAACATCGTGCCTTCCATGACCCTTCGACCAAACCAAAAGCTTTGGTATTCATAAAATGGTTGGGAATGTCTCCAGCTATTAGTTTGAGGAAGGGCTGAGATTATCTCATTGTATTTTTTGGGGTTTCTTGGAGGCTTATTGGTTGATGCAGAAACAGGAAATGTAGGAGATGATGGTTCCATGATATCTGCAAAGAATTAATAAAATAGCTGATGAGGCTTATGTATTTAATTTATTGAAGCTCAGACAACGGAAATAAGATATTAATTTGGAAGTAAGTTATTCTCAACAATTCATTTCTTATCATGTTGTAGCAAATCTGGTTAAGGAATAGACAGCTGGAAGGAGAAGTATGTGCAGAAATATTGTAGCCTGGTGTAATCACGAATTTTAATTATCTCATACTATATTATAAATATATTATCATCTTGAATTAAATTATAAATATATTCTCATTCTGAACTAGAGTGTAGATGTTTTTTTTCCCCCTATTTGAGAACATCATGTTTGGATGTTTAATTGAATGAGCAAGTTAAGGAAAAAAATATCAAAAATATTTAATTTTATAAAAGTTATATAATTTTTTTTTTTTCCTAATCTACTTCGGATTACAGGCCACCCTAACTCCTATATATTTCCGCCTTACATCCAAATTTATGATGAATTAATCTAAGGTTTTTTTTTGCAAAAATATATTGAGGCCTCAAAATTATAGGTGTTTTGTTATTACTTGATTTCTTATCATAAGAAGCAAGTGCTCATGTGCACGTGGTTCATCTTTGCACTGCGACCGTCAATCTCACTTTGGCACTAGAGTTGGGATATGTTGTCCGTGTCTATTATGGCTACTCTAGGCCTCATTTGTTTTTAAAAATTTTTTGAACATAAAATTTTGAAATGTCCTAACCTTATAATTAATTTCCTCTTACTTGTGATTTAGATTTTTAGGTTACTTTATTACCTTGAAGTTTAAGTTTTTACCAATGTTATAACATAGCCAAAAATCAATAAGATTGATTTTTAGATTACTGAATCACCTTGAAGTTTTTTTTTTTTTTTTTTGAATGATATGTATTTTTATTTTAGAACCCTTTAATTTTTTTACCAACATTATAATAAACTGAAAAATAAAAAAAATCTTTAAGATTCTGTTTGGAATAAATCATATAAAAAATTCTATTAATAAAATTTTATCATTTAATAATAAAATTCTTTTTTTAAAATAAATTTTAAATTAATAAAATTCAATTGAATTCTATTATTTAAAATAAATATATATTAAATCAAATTTATTTTATGTCTGTAAATACCCTTATTTTTTTGAAACAACCATATTGATAGAAGAAGATTGAAGAAAAAGAAATCAATAAGATTTATTTATTTAATTTTTTACCAATGTTGCAATAAACTCAAAAATCAATAAGATTAATTTTGTTTCTCTGCTTGATTTGTGAGAATCGATTTGAAAATATTAATAATATTAACAGACGAAGATTGAAGAAAAAGAAAAAAATTAAAAAAAAAACACTAGCAGTTCTGGTATTGGTCATAAGTTTAACTCATAATCAATGGATTAAAACAAATATGACGTCAAGTTAAGTGATAAAGTTACTGTTGGACTAGGTTAAACCTAAGTCAAAACTCTATTTTGATCTTGACAATGTAGATTGATATGTTCTAACATCAATTTCAAGTTTGATTTTGCAGATTTTTAAATAGGTTTGCATTAGAAGTTAAATAGAAGTCTTAATCTTAAAGATTGACATCTGCACTCTACTTCGCAGTCGCGAATTAGAAGCTCACGATTGCTATCCTCTAAAAAAGTTGAATGATTCTCATACAGACAATTTCGCAGTGCACGTCGAGTCCATAGTCGCAAACATGACTTTTCCATTCACTTAGAGGAAATCAAATCTTCAACGAGATCATGTCAGGTGTTCCAAATAAATGTTGGAGGATCAAATTTCATGGTAGCAAAGAATTGTAGCAACCAAGATTTCTTGGGTTCTTCATTAAAAGTCCTCAAGTTGAGAATATTTTTTTTTAAAAGATTTCATTTGTGTTTTATATTTATCACATCTAAAAGCCATGGCTTCAAGGAGCTCATCATCCTCATCCTCAAAATCATTGTCATCATAAGACTGAAAGGAAGTACTCACCTCTTCAGAAGAATCTTCTTGAGCCATGAAACATAGGTTTGCAACTACACTCTCTTCCTCTTTTTCACTAGAATCATCATTATCCCAACTAGTTTAGAAGCTTTTCTTATTTTCCTTCTCCCATTTTTTCTTCTTTTTAACTTAAGACAATTAAATTTGACGTGTCCTTGCTTTACACATTCAAAACAAGTCATATCATTCTTTTTCTTCTTGTAATTTGATAATCCCTTTTTTTGGTTTCTTCTTCCTTTTCTCCTCGTTGTCAAATACTTGGTCCTTTTTGAAAGCATAGCTAGTTTTTCTTCTTCTTCTTTTTCACTCTCATCATTGTCACTAGAGCATATCTCTACTTCCTTGTCTTTAAAGTGGGACTTGAGAGAAAGTGACTACTTTTCTCCTTCATCTCCCTTTTATCTTATCTTTTTCATCTCTACATCCTTCTTTATTACCATCTTATGTGTGAGGTGTGTTGAACCTAGCTTCGGAGGTCGATGAACCAATGTGTTGAACCTAGCTTCGGAGGTCGATGAACCAAGCTTGTTTTAATGATTACAATCAAATCTAAAAGCTAACTCTTGTCCAAGTTAATGTGTAAAATCTTATAGGTATATCAATCTTTTGATCCAAGGCTTTTGGAAAAAGAGTTTGGTTAAAAACTCTGAGTATTCAAAGCCAACAGGTATTGCTGCATTTCAACAGGTATTGCTGCATTTCAACAGGCATTGTGACTTCATCAACGAGTGTTGAATATTCTTAACAGGCATTGAAGTGATACCCAAATGTGAGTAAAGTCTTTTGGACCTCTCAACTAACAACTCTTTCAAAAATCAATAGGCATTGGATGACTTAAACACTTGAACTTCGCAAGTTGACCTTCATAATAGGCATTGCATTTTCACAATGGGCATGGCTCATTGATACCTCACTAGGCATTACATTTTCATAACAAGCATTGGACCAAATAACTTGATATGAACAGAACTTTCAAAGCCTCTAATAGGGCACCTTCATATTTGCAATAGGCATTAAGATCCTCTTTAACAGGCATTGAAAGCAAACCAATAGTCGTTGAAGTGTTGTAGAAAAACTTAAAACATAGAGCATCAAGTTCACATCCTTCTAGAAACTTCAACGAGCATTATCCATATCCCAACAGGAGTTAAAGTTGAATTCCAAATGAAAAGCTCCAATAGTCATTGAAGGAGTTAGTGACTAAAAAATTGAGAAAGTTAGAAGATGAGGGTTTAGGCAAATCTCTCTCTAACAGCTGGTTTCAACGAACATTTTAATATAATCAATAGGTGTTGAAGTTATATTTTCACGCAATGACGGGCAAGGAGATTGTCTAATAGGAGTTGAATGACTACTTTATGACATGGAGTGATAGCTTTATTTCTAACTGTTATTTTTGTAGCTCTACCTGTAAAGGACTCTCCCACAACAAAATTAAGTAGTGAAAAAGAGAAAAAAAAAAGTCAAAAGTAAGTATATTTTACTGTGTAAGCAATCTTTAAGAAAAAGAGGTGAAATAAATATGATCTAGCTTCAAGGGAAGATCATTGTCAAAAGCTTGTAAAAGTCATCTTCAAAATAGAATTGAAGAACAAGCTTTAAGACTTCTCTCAAAACTCTCCACTAATCAAGGAGATTGTCTAATAGGAGTTGAATGACTACTTTATGACATGAAGTGACAGCTTTATTTCTAACTGCTATTTTTGTATCTCTACCTATAAAGGACTCTCCCACAACAAAATTAAGTAGTGAAAAAGAGAAAAAAAAAAAAAGTCAAAAGCAAGTATATTTTATTGTGTAAGCAATCTTTAAGAAAAAGAGGTGAAACAAGTATGATCTAGCTTCAAGGAAAGATCATTGTCAAAAGCTTGTAAAAGTCATCTTCAAAATAGAATTGAAGAACAAGCTTTAAGACTTCTCTCAAAACTCTCCACTAATCAAGCATACCTTGTGAGTGTATTTTTTATTGTTTATTGCTTGAGTGAGAGTATTTTTTCTCATCTTTAAGTTGTAAATTCTTTAGAGAAAGTTTTTCATTTTGGAGATCTTAGAAGATCTAAAATCATTTTTGTGAAAGTTTAAGATGGTACCTGTAAACTACTTTAGGAAATGGTTTTAGTAACTCCCAAAAGTCTACTTATAGTAGCTTGGTAGTGCCCGGAAACTACTATTGGAAAGGTGATTGATAGCACGTGGAAGCTATTTAGATAGTGAAAGGCTCTATTGGGAAGACTAGAGGAGAGAATATAGGTAGGATTGTGTCGAACCTCTATAAATTGATTGTCTCAATTTCTCATTATTTTCTCACATAACTTCAATTATTTTTATTTGTCATTGCCCTATTCAACACCCTCGGGGGGGGGGGGGGGGGGGGGGGGGGGGGGGGGGGGGGGGGGGGGGGGGGGGGGGGGGGGGGGGGGGGGGGGGGGGGGGGGGGGGGGGGGGGGGGGGGGGGGGGGGGGGGGGGGGG
>CATIWR010157853.1:0-106387 GCA_949677035.1 Omphalea diandra | reverse complement strand
ATTTAGGACATTTTTTTTATACTGTGGTAATAACGTAGAGGGGGGGGGGGGGGGGGGGGGGGGGGGGTTTTTAACACAAATTTAATTAAATAAAATAATTTGGTTTAAATTAATTTTAAAAATAATTTTAACACTATTATTTTCTCTTTTTTAATTTTTGTTAACATCCCCCCCCCCCCCCCCCCCCCCCCCTCTACGTTATTACCACAGTATAAAAAAAATGTCCTAAATAAACTATATTATCGTTGAATAAAATGAAAGTGATGATAGTCAAATCTTGTACCCCTAGATGAGCCTAAATTAGGATGATGGCAGCTGATGGGGCGCATATTGATTTTATAATGAAAAGTTGACTTTGTCTTCGGCAATTGTATATGGTAATAATACATGCATGACTTTTTTGTCTAAACCTAAATTTTATAAGCATTATTGATAAGGACAATATAATACAATAACTAGAGATAGCAATACTGTATAAAATAATAGATGGTTAGTTACCATCTAACATGGAGGTTGATCAGAAATTAAACATAAAATAGCTATAATTGGGCTGCAGGATACCCATCTAAAGACAGATGGGCATCAGTCACTGATACTGCTCTCTAGATAATATAATCCAGATGGCACTGATTCAAATATTTTAGTGCCGTCATTTACGAGTTTTCTGATTTACTTAGTCAATTTGAGATCTCAAATCCTAGAATGCTACAATCTATATTTCTGTCGTTGTCTGAAATCAATACAAATGCACCGTAAAGAGAGCCAACGCTTGGATGAGGTACAACTGGTGATTTTTTTCATGACTAAGAAATTGCGCAATATTCTAGTCTCTAATATATTCAAGTTTTAGTTCACACTGAAGATATAATCAGCATTTTGAAAATCGAATCTGATTGATTAGTTGAATAGAGTAAATTATGAATCAAATTATTAATTAGTTTAATTAGTTTTAGATTGTTTTTTTTAGTATTTTAGTTTTAATGAATATAAATAATATATATTAAATACTTTTTTTTTTAATTTTTAGAGCTATTTTTATGATATTTTTAATTTTATTTATTATTGAATCAATTAAATTAAATCAAGTAAATTGATCAATCCAAAAATCAAACAACTAACCAGTTCATTTACTAGTCTAATTTTAAAATACTATATATAACAAATGTAAATCACAAACTTAGCTCATGTTTGAAAACAAGAATTATAGATTAAGCATGTACTTTTTCTCGGCTAATTAGTTCATATCCTCACATAGATGTTCTTTGGCCATATTTCCCAAAACTAATTAAATAATTTGAAAAACGTGACCAATGCATCCATTATTTACTAGGGAAAGGAAATTTAGTATTATTATGAATTCCAATCTTATACATTATCCATTCAACACAAAACAACACACTGTAGATTTTTATTACCGGGCCAAAATGAAATTTTGGCACTGAAATGGACACTTAAAAAAAAAAAAAAAACCAGTGCTGGTGAGTAATACAAAGAAAGTATCTTAGCATATAGAGTGATGTTTTAACATCAGACATCATGGATTTGCCAAGATGTGAGCTTCAATAGCCTGGAAAAACTCTCCGGTCTTGGCTTGAAGCTCTTTGATTTTGGCTTGATCAACCGTACAACCACTCTTTGGGTGGAAACTGGTTTTGGTCTTGATGATGGATCCATCTCCATTAGGCAGTACCTGGTTCTCATAGCAGATTTTGTCTAGCCCCTCTATCCATGGTTCACCACCAAAATCAGTCCAGTTATATATCAACTTGGCGTCGTCTACGAAATCAATCTTGTGTTTTATATATTTGAATCCACTCCCTGCATGTATCCAAAAAAAGATATTATTAAAAATCATTTGTCACTTTTTAGTTTATGGTACAATGAAGTTAATTAACTAAAACTGACCTTCTACGAAGACAGTCTGCTTAGTGCCTTTATATTTTCCATCACCTTCAATGACGTCAATACTCTTAATGACACTAGGCAAAATCTTAGGGACCTGGTTGTGAGAATCAAGGAGAAAGACCTCGTAGATTTTGGCTGCTGGGACTTTAGAAGCATACTCGGATTCAACCACCACAGCCATGATATTGCTGAGAGTAATGCAGGAAGGATCGAGACAAGGAAGAAGATGATAATTAAGGATTAGAAGATATGTATGGCTGTTGGTGTGGGGAATTTGCAAGAGCTCAAGAGGTATTTATAGATAAAATGAGGTCTTGAAAACTTTTAATGAAGTAAATAGCGGTCAATCAATGCTTTTGAATGGATATAAAATTCCAATTTGATGAAATTATTTTAATCTAATTAATTTTGAATTCTAACCTGATTTAAAAGTCTATCCACGTCATTGTTCAACATCTACTTACTTTTGCTACTATTTCTCTATTGAAACTAAAATCATTCCTATATTTAATTTTAGTAATTGAGAAAAATTTATTTATAAATGGTCATGCCTTATTTAAAAAGTCACCATACCTAATTATTTTTTAGGTATTAAACAGGAAGAGAGATTATATGATCAAATTTGAACTTTGACTACTCTTAAATATTTTGATTTTACCATTTGATTAAGACATTAATTACACTATATCTTATAATAATATCAAAATAAATTTGATATTTAGGACATGTTTAGTTTAGCGGTGATGGTCAACAGTTAGCGGTCAACGATTAGTGATTAATTATGAACGATCAATAAATATAAAATGTTTGGTATTCAGTAATTGAATGTGTCACTATATTATAAAATGACAAAAATATAATTATTTTTATATTTTAATTAATATTTTATACAACAAATTTGTATAATAACAAATAATAATAAATATAAAGCTAATACTAAAAGAAGATCCAAATGTTAATTTTTATATTTTAAATGCTGAAAAAACTAATTTTTAATATTTAATTATATTTTTCAAACACTAAATATTAATTTTTAAATTTAAATGTTGAATATTAATATTTACTAAATACCTTTTTTTAGCATTTCAATATTTAATCGTAGAACATCAACAAACAAATACCACATCAAACATGCACTTAGTGACGCTAATAGCCACATATTAACTCCAACTTAAATCATGATATTATTTTCGTCTAAATGAACTCCATCTTCAAATTTAATGACAATCTTTCTTATATGCAATCTTATTTCTAAAAAAAATATTAAATTTCGATAGCCCACACAGGCGCAAGGTGAGTCCCACAGGAGGACTTGTCAAAAAACAAAAAGTCTACGGGAGGACCTGCTGCATGGTGCAATAATCACTGATTTATGGAGGACTGGGGTCGCCTACAGAGAATATTTACGGGCAGTGTGTATTTGAAATTATAAATTTTGAATTAAAAAGATGAGCGTATACGTCTGACCTAATTAATTAAGTAGTTTAATTTAAATTATTATATATTTTTATATTTTTAATGTAAAATTTTAATTTTAATATTTTTTAAAATAATAATAACTTAATTGATCACTTAAAATTAAAATATTTATTCTTAAAATCAAAATTAAATTAAATACAATTGTAACACTAAATTGAACTACTAGTATCATGAACATCTAGACAACGACCAAATAATATAAATTAAATTGAATTAAACTTATTCTGCGATTATATTAAGAAATTAAAAATTTTAAATTAAAATGATGGAGGCAATAAAAATTAAGTAAGGATTAAAGGTCAATAATAATTAGATTTAAATGAGTTTAAATTAATTATTATTAAAAAGTTAAAATTAATTAATTAAATATTTAAATTTAAATCATTTTATATATATATATATATAGTTACTCTTTTGACGTGAGATTTTAATATTAACAGTGTATGAGTGCCCATTTGAGGGGACTTGGAGATTGGGCCGCTACTTGCTGCTTTTATAAATTTTGATTTTTGATTTTCTTATCTTCATTTGCTGCTTCTGTGTTTCCTGCAGAAATTTTCTTTTCTTTTAATTTCATTTTCTGCTGCGATTTTCCATAGGTCGGGCGGCTTGTTTTCTAAGGTTTGTAGTGATTATGCTCTTGGAGACGGCTCTACGTCAATTGGGCGTTGGCTCATCAGGCACGACTTGTAAAGATGGGACAAAGCAGCCGCCCTTTTTGATATTTGCTGCTTTTCTGCTGTGGCTTTCTTCCAAGGGCATGCTTTTTTTACAAGAATACATGATCATACAAATATTATAAAATTCTAAAAGTTAGATTTCGTTTGAACAATTAATGCATGATTAAATCAAATCTCCATTAAAAAAAAAAGGCTGATTTTTATCGCACCTCTCTTTGTCTCCATCTCTATCTCTAGTGCACCATTGACTTGAACCACTCTTTCAACCACAAATATATGATCCTCTTAAGATATAGCAACACTAAACATTGCAAAGATGGGACGAGGTCAGATGAGAGAGAGAGGGAGAAATAATATATTGGAAAAATTAAAAGAAACAATCATGAGAGAATTGTACTAAATCCGCTTATCCATGTTCTTTAGTGATCGATGGCATAAATAGATGATAAAGAGTGTATATAACATTGGGAGAGAATATAGAATGATAAAATTAAAAAATAATGTAGAAAATAAAAAAAACATTTGAATCAAATTCTCCATCGTCCACATGGATTGATCGGCCTCAATGATCATTTGTAGGGTGAGTACGAAACATAAATATATTGAATTGGACCGATTAATCAAAAAAATTTAAAATTAATAAGAATAAAAAATAACTAAAGAGATATGAATTGTACAAATTATTAATTTTTATTCAGTCCTAATAACTGAACTAAATTGATTCTAATTGGACCAATCCGAACCGACGTATATATACACCCATTATTTTATTTTATTTTTTAAATTTTTAAATACATATTTATTTTTTAATTATATGTGTATTTAATTTTTAAATACTTATGCATATAAGCATATATATGTAGAAATTCTATTTTTTTATAAATTTAATTTTTAATATATATAAAATCTATTTTTTGTAAATCTAATTTTTTAAGAAAAAAATATTCGAGTATCCGAATTGAATAAGATTGATTCATTAATTATGAATATCTAAATTAGATTGAACCGAAAATTGATTCATTTCAAGACGAATGTTTTCTCATTTCAACTTGATACCAATTCTTTTATTTTTCAAATAATTTATTTTCAATTTGATTTTAAAATAATTTCAAATAATTAGCCTAAAATTGGACCGATCGCCTCTAATAGTTAGCCACTTTCACGACAAAGCATGACGTATTTATTAGGGTTAATTAGACAAGTGCTTAAAAGAACCCCTTTCATACTGTCACTCATTACTCACTCATTTGTGATTTTTTTTTCTTTGGTGAGAAAATTTAGGAAAGCATATTAGATAGGTTCAAGACTTAAAAATAATTAAAAAAACAACATTAACTCTTTTTTTTTTTAATCTGATTTAGTTGTGGAAAACGTTTTTTCTTTTGCTTCATTTGTTGGCCACCTTTTTATTTCCCAGTTTTTGTTAAATAAAAAACATTTTATTTTAAAATTAAATATTTATTGACTATGTCCACCTCCACCAGCTTAAGTGAAGCAGTCCTATATTCATATATCCAAATTGTAGCTCGCATATTAAGACAAGGATTTGCACTTTTTTGTGCGTTCGAGAGAGTCTTTCGAGCTACTTTCATATCATTATATAATTGATCATATCAATATATACTTTCTAAAAATTTGGTCTTTTTCAATATAGAATAATTCACTTTATATTTTTTTCTTAGCAAGGAATTTATTTTAGATTTTAACTTCTCATTCACCCATTCAGTATTTGAGTATATAAATATACTAATTTATAGTATCATGTTGGACAATATGAAATCAGTTTGACTCCTCATGATGGAGTAGTTAGATCCACTTAAAAAGAAGCTTTAAAATAGTCCACTTAATGAAATAATATGCCCATTGTTCAGCTATGTGGGATTTTCAACATGCCCCTAATCTCTAGTTGGGATATAGAATTAATCTGAGAGACATAGCTCATAATGGTAAAATTTATTTCTTTAAATTGCAGAGTCACTGAGCAATGCATGAAATTGATCAAAAGCCAAACCTCTGCATCATCGGCTACATATTCAAGCTTGGCTTATTAAAGAACCCAAAAATGAATATTTACTATCATGTTGAGTTTGCAAAAATGTCTTATTGACTTCTAATCTTGTTCCTTAAAAGTAACTAAACATATGGTAGATACTAATGTCAAGCCCAGTGTAACAGGAAATTAAGAATTCATGAGCACTACCAATTATGAATTCAAGGCCTTCCTAATAACCACAATAAACATTAAAAAAAATAGTCAGAAAATAATGAGTTATTTCTCATACAACACGTGGGTCCTTAGCCAGTCAGAATACAATAAATTAGAGATCATATATATTATTTATTTTTATATATTTCTAATTGAACTCCTTAAATAAAATTTTTTACCTCTATTACTAATTACGATTGAGGCTATACATGATAGAGTTGATACCCATAGAGATCTTGATGGATAAAAACGTATGAACAAAAAGTTTGTTTTTCAATGATAATTTGTTGTTTTGTTAAGAATATATAAATCATGTTGATAAAATTTATTTGAATAATTCAATATCATTCTAAATTTGTTTCATTTTTTCTTAGATAATGGAACTATTTTATAAAAGAATACCTGTGATTGAGTTAATGTATTGACTTTCATCAAAATATTGTTCTTATTTATAATTTTATTTCTAGAGATCATATATATTAGTTATTTTTATATATTTCTAATTGGACGCCTCCTAAATAAAATTTATACCTTCGTCACTGTTTACGATTGACGTTATACATGATGGAGTTGATGCCCATGGAGATCTTGATGGACAAAGACATATGAACAAAAAGTTTGTTTTTCAATGATAATTTGTTGATTTGTTAAGAATACATAAATCATGTTGATAAAAATACCTAAATAATTATTTACTAAGAATGTTAAGTAATAATTTTAAGTTAAATGAGTTGCTTCAATAAGATTGACTGGTTAATGTTCATTATATTTATAAAGCAGCTAATCAATGCGCAGATTGTTTAGCAAAGATGGATTTCAATTTTGCTCTTGGCCGCCATATCCTGACTATTATATCCTATCCCAAGCTAGGATAGGTGTTTCTTTTCCAGAATATATAACTCAAAAAATATTTAAAATTTTAATTTGAAGTATTGAATTAATTATAAAATAACTCCTTAGTTAGTATTAGAGGTGACAGTTTCTCACGTGATCTAAACTCATTCAAAAAAAAAATGATCAAAACTTGACTTGATTGAAAGAAAATTTGAAATAGTTCCAAAATTTTTGGGTCAAATTTAGTCTTAGTCTAAGATCTGCAAGTTAATCCAAATTAATCTGACTTTAATCTAATCTATGGATTGATCCGAATGATTTAATTTAAATTATTAAAATATTTAATTTTATTTAAAAATTAAAATAATATTTTATTTATTTTAAAAAGTTAAAGTTATAAGTGACTAATTCAAAACCTAAAAAAATCATCCGAATTTATTTTTGCACCTTGATTCAAGGACTCGATCTAATCATAGCTCAAAGAGTTTTGAAGTTAATTCAATTTGAAAATGATTCAATCCGAATTGATCGGAATGGCTATTACCACCCATGATTAATATTTAAATAAAAAATTTTAGATTAAGGATTTACTTTGTCTTGGTTAATAAGTTGGTTCATACAGATATATTAACGATTCCTCAAATAGATGTTACTTGGCCATGTTTCCTGAAACTAATTACATTTTTTCAAAATAATCTGAAATACTAAAGAATTGCATCCATTGTTTGCTAGGGAAAGGAAGTTTTATTTATTATCAAATACCAATCTCACACAGTACAAACAAGCCACGTAAGGTAGATTCTTATTACCAGGCCAAAAGGTAATTTTGGCCTTTGAAAAAAAAAAACAGAACTTCTAAATAATACGAACAACATAACTGAGGACACATGACAACATTGATATTTTAATTTTAGGCATCAGGATTTGCGGAGAGGTAGGCTTCAATAGCCCGGAAAACGTCCTCAACCTTGACTTTATACTCGTCGATTTTAGTTTCATCAAAAGTACAACCACTCTTTGGATGGAACGTGGATTTATATTTGCTCATGGATCCATCTCCATGAGGCACCATCTGGAACTCATAACTGATTCTGTCTAGCCCCTCCAACCATGGTTCACCATCAAACTCACTCCACTTATATATCAACTTGTCTTCGTCTACTAATTCAATTTTGTGTGTCATACATTTGAATGGCATCCCTGCATGTCCAAAAAAAAAAAAAAAAACAACAACAATAAGAGACTGAACCAAGACATGTATTAGCTAGTGATTGATAGCTGAAAGCTGATAGAGATTAGTGTTTAGTAAAACTATATATAATTAATTGTTGTTATTGTATGAAATTATTAATGAGAATATGCTTTAGTTTAATAGAATATAAATTATTTTACCATATGAGTATAAATTTTTGATTCAGAGAAAAATAAATTTAATATAACAATGCTATTCATATAACATATTTTAAAAATATTAAATTAAATAAAATATTTGACCTAAAAAAATTAAGGATTTGACTTTTTTTAGAACAATGATGGCTAGAAAAATTATAACCACCTAATTTATATATGAATAAGTTCAATTAATGTCTTTAATTTAGACCTTTGAATTTGATAATCAACCCAAACCTTTTCAAAAAAGAATGAAGAAAACAATACAATTGGCTTAAAAAAGGAATAGGAATAAAAAGTGAGTAAATTCAAAAGCTTGTTATAACTACAAGAAAAAAGACCAAATAGAAAAAATATTTTTGTCTCATCACATACAAAGGAGTTAATGGTTTCAGAAAACAGTTCTAATTTAAAAGCTGATTGTTCAGTAGTTTTAAAATAACTATCAAATGAATTATATTGAGGTGTAAACCAATTATCAGTGATATCAAACACCCCCTTAATACATTCACTGTAACGATAGTTACATAGTTAGTGAAGTGAAGTTAATTAACTAAAACAGACCTTCTGCGAAAATAGTCTGCTTTACGCCTTTATATTTTCCATCCCCTTCGATGATGTTAATACCCTTAAAGCATTGAGGCAAAATCTTGGGGATATGGATGTGAGATTCAAGGAGAAACATCTTGAACAGCTTGGCTGGTGGGACTGTAGAAGCACACTCGGATTCAATCACGACAGCCATGATATTGCTGATAATGATGTGGTGGGAAGTATTAAGACAAAGGAAGACGATAATAATTAAGGATTGGCGTGTGGGAAATTTGCAAGAGCTATAAGAGGTATTTATAGATAAAATCAGGTATTCAAGGTTCTTTTTTTTTTAATAAAAGTAGTGCGGTCAAACAATACATTTGAATGGATATAAAATTCCCATTTGAAGAAATTATCTTAATCCAATTAATTTTGAATTTAAAAGTCAATCCATTCCGGACGGTGATTGTTCAACTTCTAGTTTTATATTCATTTGTCACCATTTCTCTCTTGAAAGAAATCCGCAAGCCAAACTCCAGCTAAGCATTGTATGCCACATAACCAATGATATTTCTAATTTGAACATGTCAAGAAACCCATTAGTTATTTTACTTTATTGGATCAATCCAAGCTGCTTGAGACCGTGTCAATTTTGTCTTAAATTAATTCAGAACATACCTCACGGCATTATTAAATTAGCACTTGCATACACCATTTTATTTATTATTTTTTTTAAAAAAAAAACTATACACTCACAATATTCGTTTTGCTAAAACCATGAATTAGTAGTAACAAGCATCATTTCAAAAACTGGACTATTTGATCAAATCAATAAAATTAAAAATTAATCAATGATCTGATTTAGTTCAGTATTTAAAATTATTAATTAAAAATCGATTAAAATAAAAAAATCAGTCAAAACAGAAAAAATCGAGTAAACCAAAAATCAAATCAAATTAATTCAATTAAATCTATATTGTTTTGTAAAAATTTAAAAATTTTAAAAAATTATAGTATTTTACTTAAAATTTAAATTTTAAAAAATAAATTTAATTATTTTATCATATTATATTTTTCTTCTGATTTTAAAATATTTATGTATTTTAAAAAATTATCCTATTGAATTGGATCAATTGAATTGATCCAACCGATCAAATTAAAAATTGACAAATTTACTAATTTGATATTTAATTTAATTTTAAAAACATTGAATTGAACTAATTGATCAAATTAATAAAATAAAAAATGGGCCGACTATTCGATTCAAAATCAATCTCAAAACTGGCTTGTATTAAACTAAAAAAACCGGATAGAACCGGTGTTAATTTAAACCAAATAAAACCCAATTTTAGAAAACTACGTCGTTTAAGTTTGCAAAAGTAGGAGACCTAAGTTTCCTTCTCTTCGTCTGTTCGACAAACTGCAGCCCCAATTTTTTTTTTTGTTTGTTCTTTGCAAAGCTCCAAGCCTACCACCACACATCGCCATTATCCATCACCGCCCATGACATCACTTTCTCAATTCTAGAGCTTCAGATGCATGGCTTAGACAAGTAGTGGAGAATTAGAGGTTTGTTTTCCATACATTCTCTTGGCTAAATTATAAACAGAGTGTTGTTGGGTGTGCTGGGTATGCCTATGGATGAGCACAGACGCTAGTTGCCATGTTCATGATGGTCTCTGTTTTCTATGATGGAATTTACTGTCATATCCCTATAAATCTTTTGATTGTGAAATTAGCAGTAAAAGAAATAATTGTGGCTATCATTTATGATAATTTATCAAGATTTTATCAACATTAATAGCCCATATTTTATTTAACTGCTAACAGCAGCATTATTTGTTTTTTTAGCTTAACACAATAAAAATAGATAAGTAATTGCATCAGTTCATATTTCAGAAATGCTCACTTCACTTTATATATTGATCTTTTTGTTTTATATACTTATTTTCAGAAAAGAAAAAAAAAACAGTGAACGTAAAATCTGTATTTCTTGGGACAAGAAAATTCTTAATCAAAGAAGTGATAAATGAGTTAGCTACTGAACTTAGCAATTTTATTTTTCTAGATTGTTATAATATTAATTTGAGATCATAATAAATTATAAATATGTTAATTATTATTTATTTCATGTTTATAGGTTGTGAGAAAAAGGAGAAGGATGTTAATGGTTTAAGAAATGGAATTAAAAATCTCAATTTTTATTTCTATGAAGTCAGTTGTGTTATTATGCATTCTGCTTAAAAAATTATTTAAAATTGAGTGACGAATTTTTTTTTTGGTATTATTTTTTTTATTGAAATGTAATTTCTAATTATGAATTTAAGGTTGGATTTATATGTAAGATATTAGATATGGTTGTATTATTTTGTTTGATATTTAGTTTTTTACGAATATGAATTATGTGTTATAAATTAAGATAATTGATTTTAAAAATTAATATTTGATGATGAGTGATAGTTTTATGTTTCTTTTGTCGTTTTTATTATTCATTCTGAAGTTTTTAGATTTTTTTTTTATAAATTTCTGCTATTTTCCACTACTTCAGATTGCAAATACTTGCTATATTATCTGAACATTCTCAGTGCCAAGTCATGAAATTTCAAATACTTGCTAATTTACTATACATCCAATCAACTTTTTTGTGCTTTTCAGCTGTTTTTTCTTCGGTTAAGAGGAAGTTTAATTTGTTTGCGGTCAATATGGCTAAAAAGGCAGAGTATAGTAATGGCAATTTTGTGGTGGTCTTTTCAGTAGTTGTGCTGCAGTTTTTTGTAGAGTTTCCTAAATACTTTTGTTGCAGTATTCTGCAGTTTTTGTTATTGCAGTATTCTGTCGTTTTCAGGCAGTGTTTGTTGGTAGTTTTAGTTGCAGTTTTGGGCTTGGATATTGTTGCAGTATTTTGCAATTTTTGTCAGTTGCAGTTTTCTGTTGTTTCCTTGCAGGGTTTGTTGGTAGCTTTAGCTGCAAGTTTTGGGCAGTTTTTGGGGCTGTTTTGTGGGCAATTCTGGGCAGTTTTTGCTTTTGTTGCGGTTCTGCAGATTTTTTGCAATTTTCTGCAGTTTTAGGATACCAAAAAAGCGCAATGGCGTTAAAGTGGGCACTGGTCTCTTCCTCCACCAATATCTTCCTCTGCGTTCCACGAAACGACAAATCCTGCGCTTTATACCCAACGCTATTGCCTGCTTATCCTCGAGCAGATATTAAACGGCTGCATTTCTATCGCAGCTTGAAATGCTTAGTTGATTACAGATATGATTATTACTACAATAATCATCATCATCATGACGTGGTGGAGTATGCTAAACCGGCTGAGATTCCATGGAACAAGGATCTATGTAACGTGGTGCATCTCATTGGCAATGTTGGAACAGCTGTAGAAACAAAGCAACTTCCCTCCGGCAAGGTTGTTGCTTGGACTCGACTCGCTGTCTGGAAATCAGCCAGGGAGACAACCTGGTAAAATTAGCATTTTCTGGAATTTAGCATTTTTGTTGTTTACATATATTGTTTTTTGTGCAATGGTTTGTTAGCTGTATGTGTTTAGCTTTTAAGATTAGGAGCGAATTACATTGTCAACAAAAGCTGTAATTTTTGTAAGGTGGTGTTAGTGATGCATTTATAAAATTGGGGAGGAATGAAATCAAAAGAAGGTTATGAGGGATTGGTTATAACCAGGCACATGCAGTATAAGGTTGAAATTGTTGAAAACAAATGAAAAAAACTTGAAGAAAAGAGGAGAAAGGGAAGTACCTGGTGTTAAGAGATTGGTCTTGAAATCTGCTTGCCTTGCATCAATTTAACATGAAAAATTCAAATATTGCATCTAACAAACATTCTTTATGTTTTTCAATCACTATCTCAACACTATCCTGCTCTGATTCTGCATTGTGAGATTATGACCCCTGCTTCTGCCCTTGTCACTGATACATTGAATGCGTCTATATGTGCCATTCTTTCTTGAATGGAATCTGTTTATAAAGACCTTATAAAACTAGTGTAGGTTGGAGGGCTATGCCGTCTAAATGACCCAAGTTCCTTCTTGTTGAAAAATACACTAATGGACTAGGATTTGCTTCATTTATAATTATGTGGGTATTTACACTCTCTCTTATGCTTATGTATTACACGAATTTCCTCCCTTCTTCTCTGTGATATTTATAAGTGATTGCTTCATAACATTTTAGTGATTTGATAGGACACTAAAATTGTGCCAAATCAAAACTTTACGAGCCTCTTTCGAGAATGACAATGACTGTTGATGTTTCATAGGATCAATTTGACATTTTGGGATGAGCTGGCACAAGTTGCTTCTCAGCATGTACAGAAAGGTCACCAAATATATGTTACCGGGCGATTGGTTTCAGATATTGTTGAAAATGATGATGGAAAGCAGCAGACTTTCTATAAGGTTCTATTATTCATGATCTCATTTGCGCTCATGTTATCCTCTGATTTGTTTGTATAAATGGATTGGTACTTTTATTCAACCTCTTGCAGGTAGTGGTTCAAAAATTGAATTTTGTTGAGAGGAATTCTGTGTCATCAGCATTAAATGATCATGATTCTGGTAGCATGATAGCAAGTAAGTAACATCTTTTATGGATAGTGTTCACAAATGGAACCATGTGGTTCTCATGTTATTTGATATCCATTTACTGCCAGGCGGAAAATTTGGCAATAATGCTGCAAATGGCAAAGTTTCCACAGGAGAATTATGGCAAGCCTTTTTCGCTAGTCCTTTGGAGTGGTGGGATAATCGGAAGAATAAGGTTATCCTTACTGTTGAAATTTGAAAATGCACGCATTCATGTATTAATTGGTGTAGCATGGCTTAAACCTGATGCAGATGCCTTTCATGTGTTTGCATGCACATTCCCAAAATGCTTCGTGAGTTAAGATACTGGATTAACTTTATTCATTTAGGGCCCACTAACTAAAATATGGATGATTCTTGTTCTTTTCTTTTAGTTTATGTCATTTTGTGAAAATTAATCACCTGGACGGGAGTCTTTTGCTTTTAAACTTTGTTTGCAATTATCACATGAAAATTTGAAAATGACTGTTTGATGTTACTTGCATGCTTCATCCATTATACAATAGTCCAATGTTACTATTTGATTTTACAGAGAAACCCAAAATATCCTGATTTCAAGCACAAAGATACTGGAGAGGCTTTATGGGTTGAAGGGAGGTATAGTCCACCCTGGGTGAAGTCTCAGTTGGCAATATTAGATGAAAGAATGGGATCCCTTCGTGACCAGGATAATGGAGCGCATGTAAATTCAATTGCTTGCCAGGATTTCATGCCTTCATAGTAATTTGTGGTAGTGGTTGTTCAATTTTAAGTGTCATTCTGCACAATATCTTTGCTTGTTTTTCATTTCCCTTCAGAGGGAATTTTGGAAAGCCTAAATGAGCAGTGTTTATAGAGTCTTCAATGTATAATCTACATAGTCTGCAAGTTGTAATATTTTTTGTTATAGTTGTCATCTAAATGGGCTGTATTTGTGTAGGCTTTTTCAACAACCTTTTTTTTTTCTAATGCCGTTGACATTTCACATTTGTTTAAGAAGTATTAAAAAAATATTTGAATTAAAATTTTAAATACAAATATAAAATTTTCATAAATACAAATATAAAATTTTCATTCTTTTATTTTTTATTTTATTATTAAATAATTAGAATAGTTACTTAAATATAATTGCTAGTGAAATTAAAAAAAAGTCATTTGTTTTTTTTAAAAATATAATTTTAGTGATCAGTAAAAAATGTGACTAATGTTATGAAAAATCAATATTAATAATTATTTTTTATCATATATGTTGTTCCTCGTCATGTAATTTTTATCATCCTATAAATTTGCAATAACAAAAATAATTATCACAAAAATTTATATTCGTAACAATCAAAATTAACACATTATATAGATAAGTGACAATAAATACATATGTCACTAATAGAGTTATAAAATAAAATAATATTTGGAACAAAAATTATTGTTATTAATTATTTTCAAGTGACAATAACAATTGTCACTATATATATATATATATATATCATCATCATCATCATCATCATTATATGAATGAATGATAATAAAAATTGTAATAAATTAAACTATTAATGATAATTATAAACTATCACTATATATATTAGTGATCACAAATAATATAATCAATGTAATTATGTATATATATATAATTTTAGTAACTATAAATATTATTATATTTTTTTCGTGACAATAAAATGAAGTTGTCATCAAAACTTACTTTAATTGCTCAATGAATTTGTGATACATGAGAATATATATAATATTAGTTACAATAAAAATTATAGCTAATTATATCATTAATAATAATAAAATTATTGTTACATATTAAACATTAATCGTGATAATTTTTTATTATCATACATGAAATAAACTTTTAGTTATGAAGATATAGACTATAGAGATACAGGTAGTAAACTAACAATAATTACTGTGACTAAAAATTTATTTGTGACTATTTTAAAAATTATGACAATAATTAATTATTACAATTTTTTTTTTTTGGGGGGGTAATAAACATATATATATATACACTTTTGCTGCCATTCCTTCCTGTCTTCAAGCAAGAAAAAAACAAGAAAGGTATCATTCATATACATTTATTTTTAGCTAGATGAAGATATTTGTATTGATAAATGTTTCTAAAATTGCATGGAAGAGTTGATTCATCAATTTTTGATCAAATTGGTTAAACTAGAAATCAATCTCTTTGATAGTATTGTGTTTATACTTTCATGTTAAAAGTTTTATTGTAATTTTATAGTTTTTTTGAATTCATAATTAAAAGATAATTTATGGGGTGTAAATTTTAATATTTATAACAGATTTATGTTTGAAAACTATTAAATTGAACTTGAAAAAGACAATATAAATCGAACAGTGGCTATAATTACCACTAGATAAAGTGTGCATACTATTAATTAGGTCAATTTTAAACTTCATCTATTCGATTTGATATCTGAGATTTTTGTTATCTATTTCTTTTAAATTTAACATTTAATTTCTTAAATCTTATTATATTGTATAATTTTGTATCTTTGTATATTATTTTATGATTTCATTAATATTTTCAATTAACGAAATCATTCTGTTTTTTTTTTTTTTAAAAAAAAAAAGAGTAGTCATGCACTCATTTATAATATAAATTTCAACTTTTATTAGAACGCCAAACATGCATGATTTTTCTTTTTATTCAACTATAAAACAAAACGGAAAAAAAAAAAAAAGCAAAAAGCCATGAACTTTTTAAATGTTTTGAATTTGAGACGCACGAATAAAGAGAGAGAATTTGAGTCAACAGGCATTCGGATTTGCCAAGATTGCAGCTTCAAGAAGCTTGAATATCCCAATAACCTTCTCTTCCCCAGCCTTAATTTGGTCTTCATCAAGCGCGGCACCACCCTTGGGATAGTACTTAGAGACAGTCTTGACAATGGATCCTCCATCAGGAGAAGCCACTAGTTTTACTTCATTATAAATTTTTTCTAATGCATCATTCCATGGTTCACCTCCAATTGTAGTGTATGAGTATGTCAAGCTATCTTTATCCACACCGTCAACTCTGTTTGTAGCATACTTAAATTCACTACCTGCATGCATATATAGAACAATAATTATTTATTAATTGATAATATTGAAATAAATATGTATACTGTAACTAAATCGGTGTCTAAGATTAATTAGCAATGATTAAATAATTACCCTCTGCAAAAGTGGTTTTTCTAATAGTTCCAGGCTCGCCATTTCCTTGAAGGGTCTCAACGCTCTTAAAATACTGAGGCAGAAGCTTAGGAATAATGTCACCGGCTTCAAGGGCGAATACTTTGAACATGGTGGCTGGGGGGATTGCAGTAGTAACCTGGCCTTCGTGAGTGATGACAGCCATGTCAACTTCAATTAGTTAGAAGAATGATAGATAGAGCAGATGATACAAATATTCTACGTAGGATGTATATGACTGGTGTGTGGCCAACTGGTAGTGCTAAGAGAAGTATTTATAGATAGAATGTGGTTGAAGGTTTCGTCAAAATGTAGCTTAATGTCAAAGAAAGCATGCCTAAAATTTTTGAAAATGATGTAAAATTCCAATGATAAAATTATTTTTAATTAATATCATCTAGATGGTCCATGTCGACGGTAACTGTTCAACATATGTTCAATTTTTTTCAAATTGGGCTGAATTAATTGATTGATTGATTTCTAATCGAATTAGTTAAATTAAAAATTGATCAATTAACTAATTTAATAGGTCTAGTTAATTGGATCATTTTTTAAAAATAATCCTTATCTATAAAGATATAAAAATAACAAATTCAACATTTATATATATAAATTTAATGAAATTTGACATAATTTATTGAAAAAAAAAACTAAAATAAAATAAAAATAGATCTAATATCTTAGGTCTACTTAAATCCAATAATAATATGAAAAGTAAGAAAAAATAGAGAGACAGGACACCACTAATGCTAAGACTAGCTTCCATTCCACTAATAACTCACTGATATTAATATTTACTTTCCGTCCTTTATTAAAATATACATGGATAAAGCAATAAGATTTTGCATTAAGTTCGTCAAATAGGTAGCAAATGAGAGTCATTAAAATACTCTGTATTCATAATGATGCCAATCTTTTATTTATTTCTAATATAGGTCACTATCAAACTGATAATTATCATCCGATTTGAAAAATAATTTCAACTACTTAAATTAATTCAATTTATTATAATTTAAAATTAAAAAATTTAAAATGACTTGATTCGATCTACAAATAAATTTAATTTCAATTTAATTTACAAATCGATATAATTGAGTTGATTTAAATTATTTAATATAATTTAAATTTATTTAAAAATTAAAGTAATTTTTATTTTAAAATATAAAAATTACTTTAATTATATAATCTAACTTGCAATTTAAAATAAAATAATTTAATTATATTCAAAGAAGAACTTAAAATTAATTCGTCCAGACTCATTTACTACACTTGATTGCCAGCAATAATTTTCCCAAATATATTGACTTTTGGAATAATATGTTTATTTAGATATGCTAATTTATGAGTTTTCACAACAAAATTTATTTGTGTATTTCTTATTTTTACATATACCATCAACTAAACATTTTTATATATAACTAAGCAATTCATAAATTTGAAAAAATCAGCAGAATAAAACATTCATAATATCCAAAGAAACCATAATTTATTATAAATTCAAAATTACATTAATATTGATATAGCGCAATCCACACTCATTTAACATAGTTTCTCACTTTTATTTATGAAGCTAAAAGTACATAACTTTTTGGCTCAAAGATAAAAGAACAGAAAAAAAAAAAGCCATCAACTTTTAATCGCGTCTAAGAGAAGATGATTTTAGTTGACAAGATCGGGATTAGCCAAAATAGCAGTTTCAAGAAGCTTGAATAACCCAAGGACCTTCTCTTCTCCGACCTTAATTTGATCTTCATCAAGCGTGGCACCACCCTTAGGATAGTACTTAGAGACAGTCTTGACAATGGATCCTCCATCAGGAGAAGCCACTAGTTTTACTTCATTATATATTTTTTCCAAAGCGTCATTCCACGGTTCTCCTTCAATTGTAGTGTAAGAGTATGTCAAGGTATCTGTATCCACACTCTCAACTTTGTTTGTGGCATACTTGAACTCACCTGCACATATAAAATATTTATAAATTTTGATATTAAAATGTATAAAAATCAATGCCTTAAGCTTAATCAGTAGTGATACAAATAATTACCCTCAGCAAAGGTAGTCTTTCTAATGGTTCCAGGCTCTCCAGTTCCTTCAAGGGTCTCAATACACTTAAAGTACTGAGGCACAAGCTTAGGAATTATATCACCAGCTTCAAGGGCAAAAACTTTGAACATGGTGGCTGCGGGGATGGCAGTAGCAACCTCGCCTTCATGGGTGATGACAGCCATGTTAACCTGAATTAGAGGAGGAATAAATGGAGAAGATGATACTATAAGTTTGCTATGGAGGAAGAAGTGATATTCGTATGTGGAAATGGGTAGAGGAAAGAGAGGTATTTATAAAATGGAAGTTAATAGGTGTCGCTGAGTACAACAGTTACGGTGTTATTTCAAATATAAAATTGGTTTATTTTATATTTATTTTAATTATATTTTATATTTATTTTAATTATTTTTAATATATTGAAAAAAATTAATAAATCAAAGATGATTTTGATGATAATGGTAATCATATTAGACTTTATTTAATATAAAATTTTTTCACTTTTGAATAAAAAGAAAAAATTTGTAATACTCAAAATATTTAAATATTTTTATTTATTTTTATATAGAATTTTAAAAAAAAAATATTTAAATAAATTCTGTTTTTTATTTTAAAAAAATATTTAAATAAATTTTATTTTTATTTAAATAAAAAAAAAACTGTAGTATCTAAATTATTTAAATATTTTATTTATTTTATATATAAAATTTAAAAAAAATTACTTTCTCAAATTCTATTTCTTAATTTAAAAAATTATCCCATTAAAATATAATTTTAGTGTAAAAAATATCAATATGAAAAAGAAAATTATTGTATCCAGACTGAACGTGACCTTGGGTGCGACGCCACTGCCGGCGGGTCCCCTACACTTTTCCTTGTAAAATATAGAAAGAGGTGGAAGTCCTTGTCTTCAAGATAATGTAATTAATGGTCAAACTAAGTCTGCTGGGAAAAAATTGGGAAGCGGACAAACAATCAAGCCTTATCGGAAGTCATGGTGACGGAATTTTTATTATTTTGGAAAAAATTGGGAAGTGGACAAAACCTTCAAGCCTTATCAGAAATAATGGTGACGGAATTGCTATTATTATTTTTTTTAATTAACATCATATGTGCCTTCTAGAATGTCCATTTCGACGGCAATATTAAGGATATATATATATATATAATTACTGAAATAATTATATTTATATTAGATGAAATTATAAATATTTTTATATTAATAAAAAAATTAAATATAATAATAAATTTGTAGAGAAATTGTAAAGAAGAATTTATATGTCATTATAAATATATAAAAGCTTTATATGTATTTAATATAGATAAAATCTTTTCCAAATATTATATGTTGAAACCTGTTTTTTTCTATCTTTTATAAAGAAAATATCAAATAATGAAATATCTTTTGGATCTATTTTCACACTATATGTCTCATAAGAATTTGTGTAAAATGATTTTTTTTTAATATTAGAGAATAACTATATTAATGAGATTTTAATTTTGACATTTATTCTTAAATAGGAATGATATTTTTATCAATTAATTAAATTCACAAAATTATTAACAAATTTGAACTGCAAACTTAAATTGCTGGAATGCAAAAATAAAGTTATTTCCCATTCGTTATTTTATTTTAGTTCTAATCCTCCAATCAATTCATTGCTCTGATGCTGCTATTTTGATGCTGCAGTTCTCAGTTCTAACTGTCGTGGCAGCAAAGCTGTGATGACGAAACGTTCAAATTCCAGCAGAGAAGCCTAGTCAGTCTCCAGAATTTCTGCTCAATTTCAGCCCAGCCATCCTCAAACCCTTGGCTCTTCCTATAAGCTGTTTTCTCCATAAAATGTACGATTAGTTATGTTAAATCTCTTAATATTTGTTATATTTACTTATATTATTTTTTATTTTATAATATTATATTAAATTATTTCTCATGTTTATTTTATTATAATAAAAAATTCTTCTAATATTAAAATGATCATTTTTCTGTTAATTGAAAAAAATTTGACCAAAAGTGAATTCTATATTTTATTGAGTTAATTATTACGAACTTATTGATATTTATCAAATTTAACTAAATTATTCTTTACTTTTTAAAATATTATATTAAATTATCTCTCAAATTTATACTATTAACATTTACATAAACATAATGAAATGACTATTTAGTGCAGCGTACAATCGTACAGAAAATTTATAGTGTAATTTAAAATATGAAAAATAATTTAATTAAATATGTCAAATTTTCAAAAAATTATAATAATAATCTCGAAATTATATTTTTTCGGGTTCTATGGAATTGTATTCCACTATCATTGATGATGTCTTTCTTTTTCAATATTCTATTATATGGCCACATTTGTTAAATAAAAAAAGGAGCCATTAATGCTTCTTTTTGCTACATTTGTTGGGTATTCAACAATTTGTCAACAGAACATGTAAACTTCAGATCCTACAATATTTTTCACAGCTTGTGTACCGACTCTAACATAATTTAATATTTTATTAGGCAAAAACGCGTTGTGAGATGTCTTCATGTTATTGCGTTTTTGCACGCATTTGAGTTTTTAAATTCTTATTTTTTAATTATATTAATAATTTTTTGTGATAATAAAAATAAAATGAATCAAATATCCATAAGTAATAATTTAAGTGAAGCTTGCTTTCGCATATAGGCTTGCTCTAGAAACCATATAAATTCATCAAACTTGAAACTGTTTGAACTAAATTGTCGATTCATTTTTAGTTATGGGCAACCCTTTGACATCAATTTTTGATTTAGAATGGTTCTCATACCAATAATAAATGACAACCTTTTGACCAACTTTGCATAAATTTTTGAGTTAAAATTGTTATGATACATGATTATAACAACATATTGAATTCAACTGTTTTGCATTACTTATAAATAATAGTCAAAATGCAGTCTAAACTTAACTTAAATTTATTAAAGTACAGACTTAAACTTGTATATATTAACTATTAATTTGAGATTTCTAAATTAATCTTTATACAATTCAAATTAACACTCTTAAACATCTAACCACCTCAAGCTAACACTTTAGCTGCAAGATATTACAAAACTTATTATATATATATATATATATATTAATGGTGACTGAAATTTTTATCTAGTCACAATTATTACACTTTTAGCTTTTATATTAAAAATCTAATGATTTTGATTTATAATTAATGTTTATATTAAAAATTTTAAATATTTATTATTTAATTATAAAAATAGTAACTATTCATGAAAGCGTAAATATCCAAAACTCTTTTATATATATATATATATATATATATATATATATATTGATTGCAGATCATGTCAATACACTACAAAATTTATTGCAACTGTATAAAAACCAGGGACGGATCGCAGCCCACAGCATGGTTGTTTTCTGTCCACATTCGCAATTTAATATATTTTTACTTTTTTATTTTGTATGGCTTTATTTTTAAATAAATGAATGAAATCTCTTTTTCCCTCTCTAATGATCTACTATATTTCATAATTCAAGGCTTATATGATTAGTTTAAGCTTTTCCAATTTAAGATTTCATGTCGTGTAGGTCTGCAATTATAGACTAAGGTTCAAGGGACAGGCGCCCACTTCTAGATGGGTTAGCAATGGCATGTGCAAATCTATATTTTATTGGGGGAAACATTTGCATAATTGCATAACGCCGACGAAGGCTTTGCGTCAGAAATGATATAATACATGCATCACCAAATTCCTGATCAAATATTGTAACCCAAAATGAATCCATATCGAATAAGCTAATCTCTATAGAAATATATCCTAGTCTTAGATCGTGAGAGCAACTCACATCTATTTTATATATATATATATATATATAACCAAAGCAAAAACTAATCAAAATGATAATGTGATAATTTATTATTAATAATTTTATTTAACACATTTAATATCATTGTTTTGATTCATTTTTAGTATTTAAGTATTACAATAAATAATATATTAATAAATTATAATGTAATTAACTGTCAAATTTTATTTTTTATTTTTATTTACTTATTTTAATTCAATTACAAATTATGATTATGTATTTTTTATATTTTAATAAAAAGTTTATAATATAAAATTTAATCTTATATATTTTTTTGAAAAATAAAATATTTGTATATAAATAAAATAATATAAAAATAAAGAGTTTCACAATTTAATATTAATATAACAATGACTACTATATACAAAAACAAAAATAGATATCAAAAAATTTAAAATACGACATTTAAATAATAAATAACAAGTCAAAATTTTATTGTACTAAATATGTTATTGATATTAAATTTTTATTTTAATATTATTTAATAAATATAATAAATAATAATATTATTAATAAATATATAATTTCACTTTAACAGGCTAAAAAATTTAAAAATAACTTCATACCGCGCCGAACGTGAAATAGAAACTACTTATAAATACAGGTAAATAATAGGGTAAAAGATGTAGCTCATGTGTGGACCCTCCACTACCTGATTCTCCCAGTAGATCACTAGAATAGAAAGCTGCAGTTCATCCGTTGTTAGCGGCAGCAAACGAGTGGTCAAATTTGGTCTAATTAATTGTGGATAGTGACATTTTTGAATTGTCTTAATTTTGTATGACGGATTATGAGATTAATGAGTAAAAAAAAAAAAAAAGATTTATTTTTGAATTATTTTTCAAATTTTGAATTGAATTGAGTTAAATCATCCTTAATTTTAAATTTTTTAAAAGTATCATTTTAATTTTAAAAATTAAATATTTTCTAATTTAAATAAAATAATTTCAAGTTAGATATCCAGCCAACAGATTGGATTGAACATTTATTGAATAAATTAATTATCAATTTTCAAATCGATTTAGAAATTACTATTTTTCTTCATTATTGTTTTGTGTTGCAGATGATTTTCTCAAATTTACAATAAGAATCAGAAAGATGATCTAGTGGTTTGAAGAAAAACTTATTATTTTACAAAAAAAAAAAAGTAAAATGGGTGATTCTCTCGTTCGATAAAATCTCATTCTTATTTATTCTATGCATTTTAGGTAAAGGTAATAAATAGGTCAGGTCGATGCATTCTCAAGTCAGGTAAGGGTCGCCTGAGCTTTAAAGCGGATTCGAGTTACCCATTCATTCATGCATATGAAAAGAATCACGAGTTTGGTTCGAGTTTACTTTTAAAATTAATATTTCGGGTTAGATTATTTGTTATTCAATTTTAAGATATTCATTTTGATTTTTTATCATAATTTGTTAAAAAAGAAATAATAATTTTCTCTTAAAAAATTATTTTTAGTATGATAGATTTTATATAAAATGAAATTTGATTAAAATTTTTTATTTTTATTTAAAAGCTTCACAAATTAAATATAAATTATTTTTTATGTAAATGACTATATATAATGAAAAATAATTAAATTAAGTCCACATAAAATTATATTCAAATCATATAACATAATTTAAATTAATTTATAAACAAACATATAATGTCAAATGATAAAAAATCACTTATTATAAAAAATTTTGTATATTATGATAAAAATTTTTGTGATAAAATTAAATTTATTACAATTATTATAAAAAATAAGTAAAATTTTAATAATTTTTTTTTACAGATTAAATTATTTAAAATGATTATGGTAAAAATTTAGTTTAATTACTCAAAATTTTCAAACATTTATGCAATATTAAATTATATCTAAAACTTCTAATTAAGTCAACGACATTGTAATTTGATAAATAGATTTTAATTATATCTTAAGTCAAAAACAGAATTTAGTAGAATGTATGTAAACTCAGTTGATTTTTTATTTTTATATTTAATTTAAAAATATAAATATAAATTTATAGTTCATAAAATCCCTCACTCTCCCCTTAAAAATTAATTATTATAGTTTAAATAATAATTATTTAAACTATTTAATTAAAATTTTTTAAAGATATTTAAAAAATTATTTACATGAACTTACTTAAGATGATACTTTTATTTTATATTCAATTTAATCCCTTTTTTGCTTAAATAAATTTATTATATATTTTTATATGAAAAATTTTAATTTTATATTTAAATCTATAAATTTTAAATTTATAAATCTCTTAATATCTCTTTAAAATTTCTCTCTCAATCTCTCCTTAAAAATTTAATTTTCATATTTTAAATAGTAAATTTTTTAAATTAGCCGGAAGGTGAAATGAAACCCCATACTGAAATGTGCTTAAATGGACAGTCCTGCCCATTCTAACGGGGCATTCTATCCCTTCAAGTCCCACAAAACTTTAAGAAATTTTTAAAAAATCAATTACATGATATTAATTAAAATGATTCTTTTATCTTTATTCAATTTTATTTTATTTTTAATTAATTAAATTTATAATATACTTTTATTTGATAATTTAATATTTAAATTTAAAAATAAAAAAATTTTGAAATTTAAATTTATAATTTATAAAATTTTCAATCTATCATTTAAAAAAATTTCTTTCATTCTCTCATTAAAAATTTATTTATATATTTTAAATAATAAATTATTAAAAATATTTAAATTTTAAAAAATCAATTACATGGTATGAACCTGAACATTCTCAAAAAAATTATCCTTAGAATAAAAATTAAAGATTTGTTAATTTACTATTTAAATATATGAAAATAAAGTATATAATTTTAAAAAATGAAATTAGTATAAAATTATTTGTTCATCAATTAAAATAAAAATAAAATTTTGATATTTTTGTGAAAAATATTTAAATTGAGTAAAAATAAAAATATTATCTTAGTAAAATTTAAACATAATTTTGAATTTGATTGAACTAATTGAAAAAAATATAAAAGTCAATTGAGTTTAAATATACACTTCATTAAATATTGATTTTGACTTAAGGTATAATTAAAATCAATTAATCAAATTAAAGTGTAATTGACTTAATTAGAAACTTTAGATATAATTGAAAATACACGAAAATATTTGAATTTTCTTAATCATTAGGTTCATAAATTTTTAACTCAAAAATTTTTATTATAATAAATGAGCATATAAGATAAATTATGATATACACTGTTTCATCATAATATTTTATCATAATATAGTATCCACCAAATTACATATAAAGAGAAGTAATATTATCATAATAATATTTGTCACTATATTAAATAATTTAAAAAGTTATGATAATATTATTTTATTACAATAAATAATTTTTATTTTTAAATAATTTATTATATTAAATAATAAATTGTAATTTAGACACATGAAAAAATATAGTAAAATTATTTTATTATATTTTAAATAAAAATATCAAAATTAAATTTAAATTAAATTAAATAATCTAAATATTTTTTGAAATAAATTTCTTCTTTTATTTTAGTTATTCTACTTTTATATATTTAGCCATAATTTTTTTTATATTGTGATTGAGTCAATTGTATTAAATCACATATTGATCCATTTGAATTAGTTTAATCTGACCTATTAATTAACCTCTATTTGACTCAGTTCAACTTAAAAATTTTTAGGTTATTTCAAATTTATTTTTAATCTTGACGCCTCTAATTTTCAACAAACCAAATGCAATAAATCAGATTCGTCTTTTTCAATTGCGATTTTTAAATATTTATTTTTAACCAAACCATCCCTTCTAGATTGTTAATAAATATACTATTAAATATGTCTCTTATGTTTGGTCCAATCTATAATTTTTTAAAAAATTATCACATGGTCCGCATTCCAACTACGGATACTCTATAATGTGTAATCTAGAATTAATATACGACTTTTACACAAAGCCTTCAATCACATTCTATCTATAAATACCCTCTTTTAGGTCTGCCAATTTGCCTCACACCAGTCACATACTTAGACTTTTATCATCTTCTCTATCTATTACTCCTCTAATTAAGATTTAACATGGCTGTCATCACTCACGAAGGCGAGGTTACTACCGTAATCCCCCCAGCCACCATGTTCAAAGTGTTCGCCCTTGAAGTTGGTACCACAATTATTGTTAACCTTTTGCCTAAGTTTTTTAAGAGTATTGAGACCCTTCAAGGAAATGACGAGCCTGGAACCATCAGAAAGACCACCTTTGCGGAGGGTAATTATTTTATCTCTACTAGTTATAAAGCTTAAGTAATTAATCTTATAAGCACATTTGTATCAATGTTATTAGTGGACAAATTAATGTTTTGTTTGTAGATCCTATTAATTTTGAAGATGATTTATATGCCACCGATTGAAGATGATTTATATGCCACTGATAATGATACATTAATTGTTAATTATACAGGTAGCGAATTTAAGTATATCATAAACAGACTTGATGCTTTGGACAAAGATGGCTTGACTTACTCATTCACTACAATTGAGGGTGAACCATGGAATCCCGCGTTAGAAAAAATTTGTAGCGAAGTGAAAATAGTAGCTTCTGCTGATGGAGGCTGCATCGTCAAGACTGTCTCTAAGTACTATCCTAAGGGTGACGCCCCGCTTGACGAAGAACAAATTAAGGCTGGAGAAGACAAGGCCCGTGGGCTATACAAGCTTATTGAAGCTGCTATTTTGGCTAATCCTTCTGTCGTTAACTAAAATCATTTCTCCTCTTTACGTGTCTCATTTCCATTTGGTTAAATGCTGATGGGTTTTCTTTTTCTTTTATCTGTGAACCCAAATAAGTTAAATGGGTTTGGCATCATAATAAAAGTGTTATGTTGAGTCGGTGCAGGGTTGCACCAATTTCAATGTTAATGTAATAGTGTGTTCACAATAAATTATGGTTCCTTTTGAAATTATAGATCAACGTGTTTTGCAGACATTTCAAATTTCAAGAATTATCGAGTTATAACTTATATCTAAATTAGTATGGTTAAGAGTCAATTTCATAACAAAAAAATATATAAAAATATCAAATATATAATAATTTGTGTTTAATTATCTAATTATCTTAAATATTTTACCATAGTTAGCCTCAATTCTTGAAAATATTTCCTATTGCATAAAACATATATAAGATCCAATTAGCCCCAAAATATTATTTTTTAAAAAATATATTTAAAAATCATAATTTTCGATTCGGCTATAGCTATCTGAATTTCACATATTCATGACTCACATTAACAAATACTAACATGCTTTTATATAAAAACTTTCTAAATACAAAAACTAATTAGACCAACCAATTTAAGCATAAACTTTTATTATTAAATTGCTATAAAAATTAACTCAGTTTCCCAATTGCTATAAAAATTAACTCAGTTTCCCAAAATAAGTAATTTATGTATGTGTAAATACATGATTATTGGTGGTGTCAAGCTTCCCTTACATATGGATGCAGATATACCATCTTAAATTATTTTACAACAATAATTCATCAATTTATCATTGATGGCTACACCTATTTCGAAATATGGATACGAATTTCAAGCAATTTTACGGTAACAAATAACTTATTTCATAGGTCTAATATGGGTGTTTATTTGTCAATTTCTCAAATATTAATTGTAACATTCTCAATCGAAGTGTTAGTTTGAGGTGTTTAAAATATCTAGAAGTGTTAACTTGAGGTATTCAAGAATTTATTTGAAAATCTCATATCGAACATTAATAAAAAAGGTGAGAATTTGAGCTCAACTGCTATAACAATTTAGATTAATCATTTTAGACCATGTGATTTGACCGTTATTCACAGATTATATAGAACACTTGAGATTAAGTCGTTGTAATTGGTATCAAAATTAACTTAAATAAACAATTTGTCATTAATTAGAGACGAGATGGAATCGTTTGAACCACTAATAAACCACATGCCTAAAGAATAACTATTAAATCCTAGCTAACTTAGTGGTGTTAGCTTTCAAAATAACTAAATTATATTATAGCAATTCATTATTTGGAAACAATATATTTCAAAGAAAAATAAAATTTTCATTCTAAAAAGAAATTATTGGATGATAAGAGTATTAAACTTTATTAGAAATTTTATCAATTTAAGACTTATTTTAAATAAAATCATTCTATTACTGAAGTGAATAATTCTATTAATAAAAAGAATTATTTTTTTCAAACAGATCCTAAATACTATATATTTGTCCATTATATTTCAAGCTTTTAATACACTTTGACATTAAAAATATATGTATACCTTAATGTCATTCTTTTTCAATTGCCAAATCTATTTTATTAAAAAAAGTTTGTAATTGTCCAAAACAAATATGTATCAATACATAATCCATCTCACATATCTAAGAAAATCTTCAAAATAAATAACACTTCTCTTATATTAAGCTCAACCCATATTTAATAAATACATAAGAAATTCAATTTTGATTATAATAAAAAAAATCTTTTAGCTAGAATTTTAATTATATAATTAATGTTATAAAAATATTATTATATTTTATTTAAAAGAATTCATAAAATCATTTACGATATATAACAGTGTGTCCTTTAATAAACATGTAATAAATAGTCATAAATATAATATCTTATTTATTCTTAATGTTATTAGGTAAATAAGTTATCATTACAAGTGCTACTGCACAATAGTGAAATGTTTGTATAATAGCATAACGTGAATGAGAGCTTTGCTTCAGAAATGATATAAATTATGCATAATCAAATTCCAGATCAAATATTGTAATAAAAAAAATGACAAAGGAATCCAGATCCAATCAGCTAATCTTTATAATAATATATCATGGGAGAAAGTGAGAGCAACTCACATTTTTTAAAAAAATACTTAGGTAACATGCGGCGGCGGATTCCATATAAATTAAGGGTGAACATGAATCAAAAATATATTGAATTGGATTGATTAGTTATATTGAACAAAATATTTAAAATTAAAAAAATTGAAAATATCTGAAAAATAATTAAACCGATCCAAATAATAAAATCTTTAAAAATGGTGATTTAAAGATCACATTTAGAGACTATATTAATGTGGTCACTGTTTAGCTACTATTTAATGATCATTTTGCTTCTAATTGGAGTTCAATAAAGTGATATTGAAATTAGATATCAGTTAGAGAACAAATAGCAATTACATTTAGAGACTATTGTGATGCGATCACTAATACGGTCTCTAAATCACACGCTAAAAAATGGCGGTGATGTAGCTACCATTTTGAGACCACTTACCGGTAGCTAAAATAACGACCACAACTATAATGGTCACTATATTGAGACTATATTATTTTAGCGATTACAGTGACAGTAATTATTATTTTGTGAATATAATGTAGCGATCACATCTCTTGTGGACATTTAACGACTAGTATATTTGAAGCCACAAAATGTAGTCTCTAAGTGATCACTAAATTAGGTTAGCAGCCACTTAGAGATCATATTTTATGGTCTGTAAAAATCATTTTATTTTCTTAAATATCTTTATTTATTTAAAATAAACATAATGCTAATTTAAGTTATAAAGTTAATAGAGTAATTTTATCTAAATTTTTTCAATTGAGATGAATTTTTTCAAAATCTTATAATTTTTAACTTAATTTGATTGTCTCATCAAATTATTTTTTTTTTTTGTAAATAATAAAATTGATTTTTTTAAAAAATATAAACTAATCAATAACACTTAGGCCATCATAGCATTCTGGCCTTGTCTAAAGTAAGGCTTCAAGAGGTAGTGGTGACAAATTGTTAATGGCATGAACTGAGATCAGAGCATTAATGAGGTCAGACGTGTCCAAGTCTTCTTATTGATGCGAGTTTATATCCACATTAAGATCGATGGCTGACAGTTTTGAAAGCTACCAAAGGTATTCCTTGCTCGCTACATGCAATGATGAGACTATAGATTTAATCCTAGCAGCTAAGATCTGCAAAAAAGAAAAAAGTGAAAGTAAAATCTGGTCTATGCTAATGTCCACTCAAATACTTAAGTTAGTCAAGTATTAAGAATTATGAGTATTTAGAATGCAAAGTAAATAATGTATCTAAGAGGAGCTCCTTTACATAGGAATGCTAGAAAGTAACCTCATCCTATTCGGAATAGGATGGACTATTCTATCTAGGTTGAGCTACCTCAACTAGTTAAAAAGGAACTATTAAAACGGTGCATAGAGTTAGAACTCTACTATTAAGAAACATATGCATAATGTGTCAAACTACCCATTTCTTTGGTGAGTTGATCTCATTCGCATCAAGTTTGAGTTAATATATCCCAGACTAGATTTAGCTCATTTTACTTATAGTATTATCATTGCATATAATGATTCAAATTTTATGAAAAGTAATATAATTTTTCATATTTTAAATTTTTACTTATGAATTTCTCAATACTTTTATTTTGTTAGCATCAGAGTTTTTAATATAATAAAAAAAGTTGAAGGATTAATATAATTCTGCATGAATTAAAGTACAAGCTCTCAAAAGCATAAATACATAAAATTCAAGGATCCGAAAATTTGTGTTGTTATAATGTGTGTATCATTAGAATCGAATCGATAAAATATGCTAGTGGTTCGATTCAGTTAGTATAAGAAATCGATCAAACCCAAAAAATCAATTAAAATAGAAAAAACTGCTTAAAATCAAACTTAAACCAAATCAATTCAATATAAAATTAGTCGTTTCATAAAAAAATTTTAAAATTATACTATTTTATTTAAATTTTAAATTGTAAAATAGTTTTTATTATTTTATTATATTATATATTATTTTATTATAGTCGTTGAATTTAATGGCTCATTAGGGCTTATTAGAACAGTTGTTTAAAATTGGTGGAGTTGATTGATTGAAAAGTTGGATTGAATCTGATTGGACATCTTAGAAATTTTAAGGAATCAAAATGGAACCTTAATCTATTATTTTATAGCTCGTTTAACGTAGAAATGATATAACGTGCCACTGTATATATTGCAGTTTAAACGTGTCAGATCGCACATGCTAATCTCTATAATCAACCAGAGATGCCAATGTAAGAAAAATCTTTTATATATATATATATATATATATATATAAGCGAAATCCTCCCAAATATTAATAAGTGACTTCCTATAAAAATGATAAATGGCATCCTTCCTTTCATAATTTTCTTTATAATTCTTTTCTAATGGATTATTATAAATTATTTTTTATATTTTAACTTCAAAAATTATTCATTAATATTAATTTAATGAAATTCATTTATATATATCATAAATATAATTAATTATTATTAGTTAAAATTTATTGATATTTATAATATTTAAAATACTACATTAATCCCAAATAAATGACCATTATAATAATTAAAATACATACAATTATTGATATCTTTCTACTATCTTTTCTATCATTCAAAAATTATACCATAAGTTATATCATTAAGTTAATTAATAAAATTTGTCATAAATTATATCATAAGTATAATTAATTATCACTATTTAAAACCTATTGATAGTTACAATATTTAAAATTGCATATGAATATCAAATATAATTATTCACTACGATAAATTATTTTATTGTCTAAAAATATAACTACAATACATTCATTTACAAAATTGTGCAATAAATTATTTAAATCTCCAAAAATATAGTTAAACATCACTCTTTAAAACTTATTGACAGTTATAATATTTAAAATATAACATTAATATCAAATACATTTATTTATGAATAATGCTATAAGTTATTTTCTTTTCTACTTTAAAGCTTAATGTGAATATGAAAAATATTGAGTTTTTAGTCAATTAAGAAATTTAATGATATTTATACCATATTTATGAACACAAACTCTATATATAATACAAATTTTATTAAAAAACTATAGTAACTTATCATCTCTACTTTACTTTTTCTATTTTACAATTTGTATTTTGTTCTCTATTTTCACCAAATAATTTATGTCCAACATCATGAAGTTGTCTACTGCCTTTCCTTGGTTTCTATATTCATGATAAATCAAAATCAATTGCTTATTTTAATTATTTGTTTTAATTCTTAACAGGAAATGACTTGCTAAAAAGGATGAACAATACTTCTTAATTGATAATTTAAATTCATAGAAAGATGACTAGAGAATCCAAGAGTAGGTGTCGAGATCTTGGGATTTCAAAAATCGAAGTTTGAATAACACTGAGATAGTTTTTCTTGATAGATAGTAACACAAGTGTATTTTTAACTATAGAAGAAGAAAAATAAGTAAAACACTTTTATTTATTATTTTATCCTAATATAAGTAAATTATATTCATATCGTCTTAAAAAACAAAGTATTAATCAAAATAGGAAATATGAAATAAACAACGTTCAAAATGGAATTTCCTACTAAAAGTTATAACCAAAATGAAAATTATCAAAAATAACAAAAACACATTTTTCAAGGCCTAAACGATGGAATTTAGATAAAAAGCGATGGACATCACAGTTAAAAGTAGTGAGTTTCGATAGGTGAACCATTTTCAATAAAATATGGTCTTTTCTTATCAAAATTTTTAATTATTTCAGACTAGTATAAATCACAAAATTGCAAACTTTTTTCCCCTTCCCTTCCAATTTCTTCAAATAGCTTTCCACCATTGCTTTCACATCATTTATTAATAAAAAAACAATATAATATCAAGATATTGAATTTTACTTTATTATAATTTTTTTAAAAAAAGCTAAGACAATCTATAAATAATAAAAATATGAACAATAAAATCACTTTGAAACTTGCACCTCAGTAGCAAATAATAATCATTATTAGACTCTTTTGATCTTTCTCTAAAGTCAGATTTGAATTCTAATAAGTATATACTCATTGTCAAAAATAAGTTTTTGTACTTGATATTAAGTGTAGTTACCATTAACCTAAAATTCATTTGAGTAATAAAATTATCTTGATTAAATATTAAATTTACAAAGTTATTAAATTTTTTAATTTTTTATTAAATTATTTTTAAAGTTAAATATTAGCTTTTTAAATAAATTATTAAAATAATTTTTAATTCTTTTAAAATTTAAATTTTCGAACGGTCTAATTCTTTCAACCAATTTCTTCCTAGCGCAAAGCATGTGAGAACAAAAGGAAAGCATAATAGATTTATGGAGAGGGAGCGCACGATGAGTTTATAATCGCAGATGCTATGCTATTCCATCTAGAAGCAGCACCTTCCCTATACGGTAAGTTAAGAACTTCGTCTATAAATACCAGCTTCCGCTACAGGCCTATAACTAACACAACTTTTATAGCAAATTTAACAAATTTTTATTCTTCAGAATCAGAGATTAATATGGCTGTCTTGATTCGTGAATCCGAGGTTGCTACTGCAATCCCCCCAGCCACGATGTTCAAAATTTTCGCTCTTGAGGCTGGCACCTTTCTTCCCAAAATTCTACCTCAGTTCTTTAAGGCTATTGACACCCTTGAAGGAAATGGAGAGGCTGGAACCATTAGAAAAACCATATTCCCTGATGGTAATTCATATGATTAGTTTTTGCCCAGCATTTCCAGTTTATTACTACTAATTGATTAAGCCACTAATTATATCTATATATGTTCCAATATATTATTAGTTACTAACAATGAACTGATGAATTAATATTTTCGCATATGCAGGGAGCGGATTCAAGTATGTGACAAACAGAGTTGATAGTATAGACTTAGATAACATCACATATTCGTACACTACAATTGCAGGCGATCCATGGCTTGACACATTAGATAAAGCTTCTTATGATGTAAAACTAGTGACTTCCGGTGATGGAGGATCCATTTGCAAGGCTGTGGCCAAGTATTATCGCAAGAGTGATGCCAAGGTCAACGCGGACCAAATTAAGGCAGCCGAAGAAAAAGTCATTGGATTGTTTAAACCTCTTGAAGCTGCTATCTTGGCAAATCCTGATGCCTATTAACTCAAACAAACAGTTTTTTTCTTCAAGTGTTTGTGTGTCTCAATTTAGTCAGGACAAAAAACCCAACTTTGTTGCTATTTGCAAATAGCAAACAAAATTTTTAGAACAAAAAGTTCCTTTCCTCCAATCTATAAATACCACACCGTCGGAAGCCTCTCCTCCACCAAGAAGTTCAAAAATTAACTGTTGTTAGTGTCTTAATTACCATCTACATTATCCGATGTGCCCCGCAAGACTATTCGAGGCTTTGATACTTGACTCTACCAATCTGATACCAAAACTCCTGCCACAGCTTATTAACAGTATTAAAATTGTCCAAGGTGATGGTGGGGCTGGCAGCATCAGGCAGATCAATTTCCAAGAAGGCATGTATCAATTTCCAAAAACTTTTAGTATTAACTTTTTTTTTATCATGTAACTATCTCATCTGATATGACATAATTTTATTATGAATGAAAAATTGAAAAAAGATAGAGAATATAAATTTATGATTATTTATGAGATACACACCATTTAAGAATAAAAGTTTTTGCAGGACAAGTGAAGTACGTTAAGAACCGAATTGATGCTATCGATCCAGAGAATTTCTCACACACGTACAGCTTGGTTGAAGGTGATGGGCTGCTAGATAAGCTTGAGACAGTTGTGTATGAGGTACAGTTCCTGCCTGGTCCTGATGGTGGCAGCATAAATAAAATGAAGAGCAGTTACCATACAAAAAGTGACATTGTGGTCGCTGAAGAGGAAATTAAGGCTGGCAAAGAAAAGGCCTTAGGAATGTTCAAAGATGTAGAAGCCTATCTTCTCCAAAACCCTGATGCCTATGCTGCTTAACTGCTCTCCTAGGTCATCCCTTGGCTCTGTTAAATAAGGATATGTCTTCCATTTGTTCTGAATTTACTAATTGCAATGCTTTCATCTTCTTATATACATGGTTTTCTTCCCTAATTTCAGTTGAATTAACAATTATAAGGTTGAATAAATTAAAAGAAAATGAGACAAGTCAATTACAGTTTTGCCCCCTCTTTCTTAAGAAATATAGAAAGCCGTTTGTTAGAAACGACAGTGCGAGTAGAAGCCGCAAATAACGCTTACCATAATAGATGAGCCCAATCCAATAACACTTCATAAGAACGAAAGGACGAGCCCATTCCAATGGTCTTGAGCGCCAAAAATTTTCGTTAATCCGCCGCCCATGTGCGTACATAAGCATGCTTTCTCATACTTTCAGCAGTCGTAACGCAAAATGTCTGAACTTTGAAACAACAGAAGTCGTTATAGCAGCCAATAAGGAATCTAAAGGACTTTGAATTTTTTTTTTTTAAATTTATTTGCTGGAATTCTCATTGTTAACTACCTTGCGATTACCAAAACAAACAAACCCACATATTTATAAAGCAGCCACATGATTTGTACATAGATGCACAAAGTTGGATCTCCTAAACACCTAAGAAACATGGGTGTGTCAACCTTCACACAGGAATATAGCTCACCAGTTGCCCCATCACGTATGTTCAAGGCCTTAATTCTTGATTCAAACATCTTGATGCCAAAGCTCTTACCCCAATTCATCAAAAGTGTTCATGTAATCCAAGGTGGTGAAGGGGCTGGAACTATTGAACAAGTCAACTTTACTGAAGGTCTGCAATCTCACATGATAATTTTTTTTTTTTTTTCATTACTTTGGCTCCAACTAAGATTTGGATTCGAAATCTCCGTCCTAAAGATGACTTTATAAAAATATTTCATGTATTTCTTTGGTCATGCCAGTTTTCAAGTCCTTTATTTCTTTCTTTCTTTTTTTTCAAGTGCATATATTTCTTTTTTGTTTATGCCATGCAGCTAGCAATTTGAAGTATGTGAAGAATAGAATTGAACAGCTAGACAAAGACAATCTTGTCTGCAAGTATACTTTAATTGAGGGAGATCCACTGGCAGACAAGCTTGATTCTATTGCATATGAAGTCAAGTTTGAGGAAGCAAGTGATGGAGGCTCCATTTGTAAGATCACAAGCAATTATATCACTATTGGAGATTTTACCATCAATGAAGAAGCAATTAAGGATGGAAAGGAAAAAGCTCTAGGGATATACAAAGTTGTTGAAGCCTACCTTTTGGAAAACCCCAATGTCTATGTTTAATTATTGTCTAATTTACTCTTTACTTTATATCTTTTTGCACATTTGATATGATTTATTATTACATAATTGTTGAGGCCTACCTTTTGGAGAATAATGTCTATGCTTAATTGGTTTGTGTCTTAATTTACCACTGACCTATGTCTTTTTGCATCTACATCCCTTAACAGCTGCACAATTAAAGATCTTGTCCGAGAAAGAGCAACATATATACCTAGCAAGGCTAATTACTGAATTCAATCTTTCATAGGCCAAATCAATAAGTTTATTAGAACAAGAATTGGTAGTGTAGGATAAACATGAGTAAAGTTGAATTTCTTGATGGTGCTGAACCCAAAGTATGAAGTGGAAACAAAGACAAGAAAGGCAGACAGCTTTTTCGCAATGGGTCGTTAAGGAATATAATTAATAAGTGCTTCATTTCATTTTTCACATGGTTATATGAAGAGATACCTTATGGACCATGTCCATGACCAAAACAAAGAAACGCATACTTCGGGACAAAATAGTGTCACCCCAGCCTCCACGTACCATATAAAGATTGATTGCTTCAATCTTTGGTGAATTATCATTACTCATATATTCCTCAACCTAAATCGAAATTAACACTCTTAGAATTAATCTCAAGAAAGATGATGAAATTTAAACCAAAGAACAACAATTAAAAAATGAAAAAAGATAGGTTCAAATCCTTGGCCTTCTTTTTGGCTGAGGATGGAAAGTAAAGACAGTACGCAGAGTAGCATGCAGCATAATCAGTCATCTCCCCCCACCTCGCAATCCAAAATGAGAAGTAACATCTCTTTATTTCAAAAGAGTGCAATTGGCCATTATATTCGTCTCTTTGAGGATTAAAGATGATAAGGTTATCGTTGAAGGTAAGAGAAATAAGTTAAAACTTGGAGGATTCGACTGCTGCTAGTAATAGCACGTTCTCTTTGCATATTCACGAGCAAGAAGTATGCTAAAAGATATCAGTTTTTGGTAAAAATGTGCACACACGATTTCCACCGTTAAATTCAAAATTAATAGATAATTCTCTTATCTAATATATAATTTCACATTAATTATCAACTAATTATTTCGGCTAACACTATAATATGGTATTGTATTATGATACTGTAATTAGTACAATTTTCAAATATTTAAATAATAATTTATTAATATGTATATATGAATCATTAATAAATTATGCACATAGTTTAAAATTTTATACAATGGCATCATACTATATTGTAATTAGAATTCACAAATTAATTCTTATATTAAATTTAAAATGACAGTTTTGAAGCTAACAAAATAAAATATTAGACTTTATGTAGTTTAAGGAGACTTACTTTTAAAAAAGTTTTTTTTTTTTGAAAAATAATACTTTCTAAAAAATTATTTCTTAGAAAGTTACACGTTTGGTTCAGACATTTTTTCTTAAAAAGTATATCACTTTATATTTAGTTTATTTATTAACTTTCAATAAAGTATATTAGTATAAAATATTATATTATCTCTAATTTATTAATATAAATATTTTATCATATTGAATAAATTTATTTTAAAAAATAAATATAAAATATTTTATATGATTTCTCTCAACTTTCTTAAAAAAGTTACATTTATTTATTGTCTTCTTAGTAAATTTCTTTCTATTGAGAAAATTAAATGATCTAAAAAAATATAAATTTCTTTGAAGTTTACACTCTCTTTCAATTAAACACTCTTAAAAAATATATTTCCTAAAAATTATACGTTGTTAATCAATTTTCTTCAAAATAAATACCTTATAAGACCTTAAGCTCAGTTAAGATAATAATCTTTTCTCTCGTACAGTTGTTATCTAACCAAACTGAATTTTTAAATAATGTGATTCCTCAACTTTTAGCGAAGGTAGCCCTCACCCATTAACGTGAACAAATAAATTATCGAAGATTATTTAGTCTTTAAATGCCCAAAGGACATTTGGCAAGTCCTTCTTAAAGGGCTCGTCCACATTAAGCTTTGCTCTCCTTTGTACGAAAATTCTGGTAAGGTCTGGCACAGCATCAAGGTAACTCTGTGGAATATCTCATTACGGCAGATAACTATCAATATCTTAACTAAGCAAACTTTCTAATAGTTCCTTCCAATTATCTGCTAATAATAAGTTCCAACCATTTTGCCATGCCACTAATCAGTAAGTATAGTCCATATATATTTTCTCGGCACAAATGACTTCTTTTTTTTTTTTTTTCAGATCATCTCGTATTTTTTCACTTCTTTTAAATGTAGGACTAATTTAAATTCAAACCGGCCATAATTATTAGGGCAACAAAACTCTATCTATCAAGTTAATGCATTTACGTATCCAAGACTTAGAATTTGAAATCTCAAGAATAACTCTTTATCAACTAATCTACGCACTGAGTATTGGTACAAATGAAATCTTTATTGTAGTAAAAAAGTTATCCTTTTGCACTAAAAATTAGGATCCAAGTAATTAATCCAATTAATGGAAATGAACAAATAATCTAACAATTGCATTATATTACAGGCCTTAACATAATAACATAACTTTCTCCTATCTATCACTTGCAATCGAATTGTTTAGGAAAAGCAATCAAGGTCCTCCAATAAAATTAAATCTCTTTACTTAAGAAACTGATTTAAAGGAATCATCAAAGCTGTCCATTAGAGCATTATGTAAAACAACAATCTCTTTATTGGCACCCTCAACTCTTAAACACCGCTAAGACCCAATCAGGAATCTTTTTCTCCAATCTCCTTCATCCTTTATGAGAAAAATGAAGGATGAGCTAATAAACAATCAACACCCTATGTTATTTTTATTTGCTAGCCATCTTTTCTTGTGACTGAAGGATTCCTTGATAGCGGATATCCTCACATCTTGAAATAAAAAGCTACTTTGATATTTTTTTACTGATTAATAAACCCATCAAAATAATACAAATCTACTCCTCTCAACTTTAATTCTTTCGTGTGGTCGGTTTTGGATATCCTGAGTGCATATACACCCCTCAATCATAGAGATCGACATCCATACGAAAGCAAAATTCCCTTTGGCTCACCATTTCCAACCCAGAAGTCCTTGAAAACAGGGACTTTTTTCTTTCTTTCCCTTCCCTTCTTTAAGTCTTGTTAATCAAAATAGCCACGTCTAATCAATCTCCCCTCCTTCGTTCTCTTACAGAAGAAAAAGAGATTCCTTCCATGTCCCACACCTTTTGCCTTTCAAATATTCCCTTCCCCGTGTACAAATAAATGCAACTTACTGATTCCTTTTTCATATTCTCGGCCCTCCTCTTGTTGTCCTATTCTCCTTTCTCTATCTCTCTCCCTCTCCCTCCGATGGTTCCAGAGTTAGAGGTATACCTTCAACTAGATCAGCTCCAGTATTTTTACATCCAGCAATAATATAAGAGATATTTCAGGCTATTTAGCATCCGACTTGTGCGTTTTCATCAAATGCAGAAACCTGGAGTTACGGAGATACAAGTCCGAATGGACTGTAATGGGTGCGTGCAGAAGATCAAGAAAGCACTACATGGCATCAATGGTAAGCAATTTGAAAAGTGACTTTATATTCCCCCTCCTTCCAGCATTAACAACCTCGTATTGCTAACTAACTGATATCTGACTTGATGATTTAATTCTCATTTTTCAACAGGTATAAATGACCTCTACATTGATTTCCCCCAACAGAAGTTGACAGTAATTGGATGGGCAGATCCAGAAAAAATTTTGAAAGCTATTAGGAAAAATAGAAAGATTGCCACTATATGTTCCCACACTGAACCATCAGATCAGTCCGCAGCTCAGCCAACAGATCCACCCCAACAACCACCTGAAGGAGGTGCGCAACCACCGGCCCCAGAAACATCAAACCCTCCCCCAGAAGAAGCTCCACCAGTTGAAGCAACACCTCCAGCAGAGCCACCAAAAGACCCACCACCACCAGAAAATCCACCACCAGAGGAAAAACCAACACCATCACCTGTTGCTACAGAAACCAATGCAAATCAGCCAGCTCAAGCACCTGGACCCAAAGATGTAGGAGAGGTTCATATCATATGTCATCACTTACCAGACTATGGTTACAGATATGACTATGGTCATAGCTATGGTGGTCACTGGAACAGATACCCTAGTGGCCACGGACTTCCACCTGAGCCTAGGTACCCTAGTGGCCATGGACTCCCACCTGAGCCTAGATACCCTAATAGCCATAGACTCCCACCTGAGCCTAGATACACCAATATCCATGGAGTTTCCCCAGTGCCACCACAGCCGATATATGTGACTCATAGCTACAACACATACAGGCCATCACCATATGTCACTGAATACGAGTATATTCGGTCTCCACCGCACCACACAGTGTACAGTAGGATGGATCGTTACAGTGAGGATTATCATGACAATACTAGCAATGGAAACATCACATCTATCTTCAGTGATGAAAATCCAAATGCATGTAGGGTAATGTGAAAAGGTTCAGGAAGGTTGGCAAGAGAAGAGGCACTTGCTACACACTCTGGAAAAGATAGACTTGACGGAGAACAATCAGAAAAAATGATAGAATCTAGTGGCAGTAATATTTCGTAATAAGCATGTGAAAATGTTTTGAAGGAAGAATGAGATTCTAAGCTTGTTAGTGCCAGAAGAATTGATTCTGCATTCCACTTATGAGAGGGCTTATAGTACAAATTACCTGCTATTCAATTCTTGCGGAAGACTCCTATAAAAGCATTAGTTGTATTCTTAAGGCTTAAAACTATGCTTCTCAATCTTCCATTTTTGAAAAAAATCAATCCTCCTTTATTTAAAATTATCTATACAACTAAAGAGTGTAGAGATATCTCTAATTTATTTAGAAGTCTCCAGTTCAAGTCTCTGAATACACTATAAGAAAGGCTTTATCACTTTGGTAGTCCTATCTGGCTTGAGTCCGAATTAATCTCGTACCGGGTGGTCTGTCCAAAAAAAATTTATCTATACTACTTCTCCCCATGGTCACCAGAAAACACAAAACGGCTTAACGTTTCACGTTTTATAAGGTACTGGAACGTCAAAAATCTGCATTTCGAGCATTCCAATTAGGAAAGTCATTATGAGAATTATGAAGATGAAACAAGGAAAAAAGAAATTTAGCAAAGCAAATAGATACATTAGATATTTTATTTTAATTCAATAAAACAGACTAGATATTTTTCTAAATAAGACTCAATTTTAATAATATTATGAGCTGTAGGTAAGTTAATCTAAGGAACTTTATTATTCATTGATGCTGTGAATTTTTAGTTTAAACTAAATTTGGACTCAATTATAGTATAATCTTTTATCAATTATATTTTAGTAATGATATTATTCTATTATTAATAATAATAACATTATTAATAATATGTTATAACTAATATCTAGTTAGTTCAAATCGCATGGAGTTTGTTCATTTTAAACAAGCTGTCGAATTTAGCTTTGCCTCCCCCTTCAGAGAGTCCCACCCAACTTAAATTGGAATTTTTAAAAATCGAGTACCAAAAAATATATATTTGTTATATTTACATATATTTTGTTTTGATAAAAAAAATCACATTTTAGTATGTGCATATATTTTATTTTGATAAAAAAAATTATATTTCAACGCAATTAAGCGACCAAAAAAGCTTACCATATTTTTAAGATAAGTAATGTTCGCCACTTCTTTTTTCATTCCACGTACTAGGGCAGAGCGATTCACAGACCAAAGCGATCTGCAGTCCAAGTAATCCTGCTTCTGCCCTAGAAGATTGAACTCTAGGATTTAAAGTTGAAATATATTTTCTTAGTAAAGCCTTCACCAACGTAAAGTTGCCAAGAAAAGTCTGGTTTTCTACAAGCCATTTTCAGGTCAATATGATTTTCTTGTTTAGTTCTCACCTGACTTGCTCTTAAATGACATTTTCCTCACTGAATTTTCGAAATTTAGAAAATTATTGAATGATTAAGTCTGGAACCCCTGCTCACTAAAAAATGATAAGGATGCTTGGTAATTTTACACACCAACATCCGCTGCAGAAATTCAGAAGGCCTACATTTTTAACAATTCATACCGTATGCAAATTGCATCATAACATGGATTTCCAAAGCCAAGAACCAAAGCATGATATCCAAATTTGTTATATTGCCAACAAAAATTCAGGACTTACTGAAACACTATATTCTATAAATAGGACATCCTGGCGGTTTGCTAAAATTCCCATAAATAGACATTTCCAGTATCTTTGGCTAACTTCTCCAATGCAAATATGTGTTATAATCAAATTCTCAAGGCAACAATTCCCTTATAATATATGTTTGATTACACTAAAAAATAAGAAATAAAATTTTTTTTTTATAATTGTGTTTTAAAATCTGAATATTTTTATCAACACATAAGGAAATAAAATTTAAATATTAATAAAATTTTCATAATTACTGATGTTTTTATAAACAAATAAATCAATTTAAGCAATAGATCTTCAAGAATAATGAGACATTTTCATCTTTTTAAAATTTTATTTTTAAATTTTTAAAGTAAATTAAAATATCAAAATAAATTAAAAATCTTATTCTCATTTTATTTATTGATGGACCAAATATGCTCTTAGTTTTATTAACCCTTTGTTTTGTTGGAAAGATTTGAGGAGAAAAAAAAAAGGAAAGAAATTAAAATTATTTTCTTTGTTTAGTTTGTAAATAAGAAAAAGAAAAAAAAAAAAAAAGAAATTACATTTCTCCAATAGATTTTTTGCGATTTTGATAAGCGAGAAAAATATTAAATCAAAAAGTATGAGATATATTAAATTACTGAAATATTCTCAGTTTATCATTTTAATATCAACTTTTTCAATAAGATTAGAAGATAAATTTATATTTAATAAATTTAAATTTTCTCTATTATGCAAATAAGAGATTCAAATAAAAGAAAAAAATTAAAATTCTTCTCATTTCGCCTCACGTTTCTTGTTTAATTTTTCTCGTTTTTCTTTGCACAACTCGTCCCAATGAATATTAGCATCCAAGTTTAATGGGCCTGATAATGCACCCAAAATATAGCTGAAAAAATGATAAATAGTTTAAATGCAAAGATCATTGGGCACAAATCAAACTATTTTAACTCATAAATTTTAGTTAAAAATTCAGATTTTTAAAATTCAATAAAAAATTATTTTAATAAATTCTCTTATTTAAAGATTTATATTCATATTTAAAATTTTAATTTTATTATTTAAGAATAATTTAATAAAAATTAAATCAAATTAAAAACCATAATAATTTGAAAAAATTCATTGTAATTAAAAATTTAAATAAAATTACTCGAATAACCTTATAACTTAAAATGACATTCTATTTATTTTAAATAAATAAAAATAATTGAAAAAATAAAGTGATTTCTATTCCAAACAATAAAATTCAATTGAATTCTATCAATTTAAAATTTATTCTAAATAATAAAAATCTATCACTAAAACAAGAATTCTATTAATAGAATTCTTTTCATTTTTTCTTGCACGATTTGTTCTAAATAAAGTAATTAAGAAATATATTACTATTATCTAATTGATTTCTAGGTTGTTCAATATCAGGGCAACATCTGGAAAAAGACCGTAGACAGGTTACAAAGGCGCTCGCTGTTTTACAATGGCAAGGACAAATAGACAACAAATCTCTGCAAAAATTACAGGCAAGACATAATAGACAACAAAAATAAATAAACTGTATAATATTAAAAAAACAAAAAAGCAGAACAGCTTAGACCCACCCATTATGTCAAAAAATTTCATCTAAGAAGCAAGAGGAGGCAAGAATATGGAGGGCCCTATGACAAGTATCACTGCATTGGAGAGAAGTTGAAATTATGCTTCTAGTAACGCACCAAGGGAATTATGCACAGGTTGATACTGAAAGTACCAAGGAATCTATGCACTGGTTGATTGTTAACTGTTGGAAAACCCGCACCAGATAAAGATTCCTCGCACCGAAGCCCCGTAGGAAAATGCTCTCTTAAACCCTGAAAGCATGCAAAAACTCAACTACACAATCACGTTCTATTCATGTTCGAAGGTAACTGAAGTTACCCCCCACCCCTTATCTTTTACTTTCATCAATGTCCTTCACTTCATTTTAAGTTGACATCACACAAATGCATAACGCTAGTGCCACCTGAGTCCAAATAATAATCTTTCCCTCCAAACTCGCATTTTTTTTTTTTTTTAACATCTATCAAATAAAACTAAGAATGAAGCTATCCAAAATTGTAATTGTGATTACTCATCTAAAATAATATGGAAATGTATATCCCGAAACCCTTAAAGTTTGAATTTTTTGCTATTAAGCCCTTAAATTTTGATTTGCCCATATTGAGCCCTCAAACTTTTTTTCAACATTTAGGACTTTAACTAACAGTAGTTTAAAAAGCGCTAAAAATTTACATTGCTTAAGAAAAAATATATATAACTTGAATAACTTTAGAGTCACATAATTAAAACTTTTTTCCTTTTTGTATTCAATTGTGAAAAACTACTGTGATTTCTCAATTTTTTAAACTATTGTTTAAGAATTTCTAAATTTCATTTTTACTATCATAAAAGTCCTTAATGAGGAAAAAAAAATTAACGGTTCAATGTGCATAAATAACAAAAGTGAGGGACTCATAACATAAACACTGAAAAGTTTAGTGGCCTCAAAATGCAATTTGTCGAAACCAATACATGCATACTTTTTGTCATCTACTGACTAGACAAAGTTCCATACCAGGTATACATTACCTCAAAATACATTTATCTGAGCATGTTACCCTGTTATAGTGACTGTATCTAGTTATCATCGCTACTCAATTGGGATTCATCATCCTCTTCCCCATAAAGGCGTTCATCAATATCATCATCATCATCACCTTCATCACCGTCCATTTGTTCATTATGCAATGAGACATGAGTTTTGTGCAGATCAGCCTTCCCAATCTGTTAAAAAAATAAATAAATAGAACAACATAAATGATGGATTAAACATGAACAAACACAATAAATAGTTAAAGCAACAGTGAGAAGGTATGAACCTGTGCAGTTACTAGCTGCAAACGACCTGATAATTGTAATAAAGGTTGAATAGCCGCTCCTCTAGACTTGGTAACCTGAGAGAAAATAACACGATTTCATCATGCCAGAAAATCTTATGACCTAAAATTGGATGCTCATTTTTTACCACTACTTTGTCAGGATAGAAGGAAACTACAGCTGGAGGACAGGAAACAGAAAGCAAAGTTGACAACTTTCTCTACAGTCATTTAAAATGGAGAGAGAAAATGTGATGGCCTTAAATGGAAAGAATTTTCCTTTCTTGCATCTCTCTCCTACAAGCTACAACAAAACAGCTACCTACTTCTTCCTCTTTCCTCCACTGACATGAAGCCTATGTGTCCCACCCCCCGCTACAAAAATAAAAAGACACCAAACATGGCGTAGGAAAGATGAAAACCCTAACAATCCCCTATACTCAATAAAAAGTTCATAGCTTAATGCCTGGTCAGTGGAGATGTTCATCACTGTAAAGTCACGACAAGAGTTCTTTTATGCAAGTCCATCATAGAGTCATTTACAAGCAGTAGCCAAAGCAACTATACAGTAAAGTAATAAGCTTAAATGTGAGACAAAAATTGTGAGATTTTGACAGCAAGAAAATGGCAAGTCTATTTCATATACTATTTCAATTTGATCATAGATGACTCGCATACTTCTTTTATTCCAATTCGGTATGGCTCCAAGATTGAAATTACTTGCTTAACAAGTTTCATCACATTGAAATTACTTGCTTGCTAAAAGAACATGCAGGGATTGACAAGCACCTAGGAGTATTAACCAAAGCAGAAGAGAAAAGGAAAAATCGTTGAGATTTCAACAAACAGTAATCCTCCACACAAAGCTCCAGAGATTGCATGATGACCATGAATCATGAATGAAATAATACTAATTTAGTAGCTTCAATGATACCAAGAGAGGGGCAGGAAAAGATTGCTAAAGAAGTACCAAGATTATTTCAAGGCCTGATGCAGTAAGGATAAACATGAAAAGAGCAAGAGACATGCATATATACGTTATTCTTTTACCTTCAATAAGGAATTAAGCATCTGCATCTCTGGTTTTTCTTGAGCAATGATGTGATGGCCATGATTGACCAATATACAGTATATCCATGGTAGAATATACTTTCCACTACATGACCTGTTGAAAACAACAAAAGTTCCGAAACCTACCATAATTAGAACATTAATGCTTCAGAGCTGATTACAATGCACTACTTTTAAAAAAGTCATAGATGTTTACAAATCAAAGCAAGTATCCACTGTTAATTAAAAAGAAAAGTTATCTTTGCACTTAGCAATTTGTAAGTCCTCAAATGAATTATTAGCTGTCATTTATATATCCATCCTTCAGATACAAATTGTTCACTTCCTAAGACCCTGAATTATCAATTTTCCATTTATTTATTTGCCTGGGCAATATAGATTGTTCACAAAAATCCCGAGTCAGAAATTAAGAAATAAATAACTAACAAAATAATAAATGAACAACAGCAAACCTGGATTGCCATTTGGTCAATAAAACTTCCAGTAGCTTGTAAGCTTTGCTAGGTTCCATAGATAAAACAGCTGATCTAATCTAATACATAAAACAAACAGCCATTGATACCACAGAGCCACATCCAAGAATAGAAGAAGAAGAGAGAGAGAGAACCACATAAAGACTGAGAGTTCCCATTTGGTGAAGAACAAACCTTCTTTTGCGGAATGTTAGCTTCAAGATCAATACCCTCAAATGTTGAAGCAGCAAGCATGGAGCCCAACACACCATCATCTTTACTGTTAAGAATTCCTAACAATCTCAACTGCTTCTCCAGCAACATTGTTACAGTCTCAAACTCTACAGTGTCATCTGCAGATACCAGCACAACAAATACATAGCATCATGCAGAAAAATCTCCATGAAAGATCTAGGAACCACAAGAAAATAACTAGAAATTTATGAGAGAAAACCTTAAGCATGTGTGTTCCCTTCCATATTACTCCTATCAGGCAGGACAGTATGAAAATATAACATTCTGCTATCAATAACACACTACAGAACCTACACAGGCACTTATTACTGACACATTTCTTATATTCAATCCTAACAAATTCAAATTCTCATCTTCTTGTAAACAAATGAACCTACTTGTGATAAATTCTGAAAACAGAACCTACGAAGAAGAATCATATCGGCTACATGTATAAGCATGTATAGATGGAATACAACTCAACTCAACAAATCCTTAGTCCCAAGTTAATTGGGATCAGCTATATGGATTCGCTTTTTCCATTCGGCGCGATATTTGGCCACATCTTCGGAAAAATGTTAGGCCTGTAGGTATGGACTCGACAAGCATGTACGGATGAAAAAAAGTACTAAAGAAACGTATCATGATTTGTAATCTGAAAGGAACTGTGAACAGAAGAACCAAAAATACCATTGGAATTACAAATGGCCAAGTACCAATCAAAGTCACGAGAAAATAAAGATAAGTACTGAACAGAAACATTTAAAGTTTTAACTATGAACCATACAAGGGGATTGATATAGTTGAAAAAGATTTTAAAAAGTGGCTTCAAATAGCTGGATTAATATACATCTCCATAAAATTCCAGTAATTACCTTTGCTCCCTGCAGCCACAAATTGGCTTCTGCCATCAACCAAATCCACCATGATCTCACCAGAATCAATACTTACAGCTTGACCCCTTATTCGTTTCTCACAAAAATCAGAGACTCTTGGAATAGGAAGTAAGGCATCCTCCACATTGGCACGGTCTAATGCACTAGCTGTTGAATCATCAAAAATAATTAGCCAACATACATGATAAAAAAACCAGACATATCAACATTAAAATCATTAGGAAAAAAGAATATATTGGAAGAATGCTGAAGAAATAATGATGGAGGATTAAACTTGCATCATAATATTTTCATAAAATTCTAATAAAACAAACTCCAAGCAGACCATGCATATTAAAATTGATATCATATGATAAAGGAAAAATCCAAAGGAATTGATGACTCCACCATAATGGCCTAACTCAATAAAAAATATGGACAGAACACTAACAATTTTGCATGCATCTAAATACCAGTTTAGAAGCTATGAGAAATTATATAAATACAGAGTTAGATAAGACCATGATTGTTCAATTGGACATGTCAAAGAAGCCAAGAAATGAGTTTGAGACTTGTCTATTAGAAATCGATTTTGAGATGAGAAGTATAAAGAAGAGAGTATCCAATAAAATGTATCCGCCAACTAATCTCAGACAGCAAAATCCACTTCATAGATTGGCATTATCAAGTGTTACCTCTATTCTGTATATCTCCCCCTTTATCACATTCGATGAGAGACTGACTCATTGGTAAAAGAACTCCATCCTGGGAGGTATTCAACAATATGTCAGTGCCATAATGCACTACTATTTTCTGGAACGAAGGTTTAACCAGAAAACCATAGGCAATTAACACATGTGCAGCCATAGGTTTGGAAATGCCCTGTAATTTTGCAGAAAATATTGTAGGTATTGCACCCTTATGATTCTTGGAAAAGGATCCCTCAGTACATATTGTAACTTTTGTGGGCTTTGCTCTACGTAATTCCTCAATATTCCGTCCACACCATGTATAACAAACGCCAGTTTCTGAAATGGCCAAAATACACAGTCCTGCATCATCACCTCCACCACTTTCGAGGGACCTGCTATCAAGAAATACAGCAGGGTGCTCCATAGCAAGGACACATGTTGCTGATTGCTTTTTGCCACCATCTGTTCTCCATAATGCAATGTATCTTTCACCAACAGCTGATGAAAGAATGTATTTTCCATCTTCAGTAAAGATCATAGCACGAACGGCTCCCTGTACATCGAGAGAGATCAGTTTTTTTTCATGAAAAGGTGGTCAAATAACGCAACAAGATGGAGATGAAATTAAGTGTATACATTGTTAAGAAACAAAACAGCAGGTACATGAACAACAAGTGAACACTCACAGGATGACCAGAAAATTTATGTATTTTTTTGTGATCAGAACAATTGAAAATCATTAACTGTGCAGCTGCAGTTGCTAATATCTTCCCATCTGATGTTCAAAGACACAATCCAAGGGAATCAGAAAACAATAGAGGTTATGCTCTCAAAAATAATCCCAAAACCCAGACATTTAGAAAGTATCTCTAACTTATGATCATTGGCACAAAGTAGAAAATATTAGACTGTTGTAAAATTAACTATTTTCAATAAATTAAAAATATGTATCTCTACAGACATAAAGCAAGAATGCTAGAATGGTGTAAAGGATATATACCTGGTGAAACAGATAAAGAGGATACTGCTTTCATAGAAGCTCTAAACTTCCCCAAAATATTTCCTGTTTGTGGATCAATCTTGCAAGACATTCCATCAGCACCCGCGGTGTAAATGCATGAATCACATGTAGAAAATGAAATAGCACTAACACCCCTGCATATCATTGAGTGAAAAGCGATTGAGCAGACAGTCTAAAAGTAGATGTCAACATCATTCTTTTGTTATTATGTTTGAAAAATCAAAACATAGGCACTTTGCACAAATAATAGGTGCATTAATAATAAAATACCATAACTTATTCAGTCTGATACATATACTTCATGTAACGTTTAAATCACCATATACTGAATAGTCAGAAATATTCAGCAAACTAGAAGTTTGCATATAAATAACTGGTGCATATAGGAGCTGTGAAACATTTACTTTTGAAGAAAAAATTATGAATTAATAGACTATAAAGCAAACAAGCAAGTGAAAACAGATGCAAGTCCTAGTATTTAAGTATAAAAAAGGAATTGGAACTATCTAAATATATCTCTAGGCAGATAGATAACTCATTAAAACGTGAGGCAAGCCCTACATATCAGAATTGTGAAAGCAAGAGTTCCCAACAATCAAAGCAAAATTCTATAGCATTCACAAAATCATAACTTCTTTGCTATCCAAGATGATGAAGATACAGAACATAACCATGAAGCAAACAACTCACCCAGGATGGCAATCACTGACTGTCCACTTCAAATGACCAGAAGACACATCAAGTGCCAGAATATCACCACTGCCTGTTCCTAATACCAACAATGAACTTCCTAGCTTCCTCTTTTTCTGCAATCAATTTTAAACACAAAAAAGTTACACACCAAAAGTCCATAATATTAAAGCCACTTTTGCAAAATTCAAAGAAATCATGAACCTTTCTGTCCAGGGACAACCACTTCATGCATGTATAATCAACTAAAAGGTGACCTCGATCAGATTTAGTATACAAATTTGCATCATTTGATGTTATGTCCGAAAACTCAGTTTGCACCTGGCCCTTAATAGTGTCCCAAATCTGAAATGGGGAAAGCAGAATGAGTAATTTCCAAATCCAAGAAAAAAGGTTTTTTTTCTTTTTAGAATAAAAGAAAGTTTAACACGCTCTTGTAATGACAAAAAGAGCAGAAAAATATATCAAATTAATTGATTACAGATAAGATAATAAAAATAAAATAAAATAAAATAAATCATACAGAAGTGGTGATGCCAATTTGAAAAATTCAAAGAGTTTGAAACCTTAATTCGACCATCTCCAGCACTGATAGCCAAGTAGTCCAAGGAAGGACTAAACGCTGTCAAAAGGTCCCTGATATTATTAGATGACCACACCATTATCCTGAAAAGTCGCAAACTACAAATCAAACTTCTTGTTCATAATTCGTATGTTATAGACCTCACCAAAACCATTTAAGAGGCAATATGTTCGAAATATCATGTAATAAACACTAATATTTTGTCCTGTATAACATCAATCTCCGATGTGTATCAATGCAAAACGTCTTAAAACCCTTCCACACTTTAAAATATAGAGGCACGCTTACCTATAATGGTAACTTGTTACCAAACTTGGAAGCTGCAGCACAAGCATTAGCAATGACAGACAGAGAGTCGTAAGATAGAGAGGTTGTGGCAGTCAGTGCCGCTTCAGGTGTTATGTGTATTGCTTGCTATTAGGGTGGGCATTCGTTCAAACCAAACCAAACAAATCCTATTCAAACCAAATTATCGAACTTTATATTTTTTAAATCGAATCAAACCAAACCAAAATATTTAGTTTAGTTTGGTTTAGTTTTTCGATTTGGGCTGCTTAAATGCCCAATATTATTGGACTTTTTATCAAATTCATTTTTCATTGGACTTTCTTTATTCATGGCATCAGCTAGCATTGATAAGGAAGAACAATCAATGCTTTCATTGAAAATAAATAGTAAAAAAAAGTGAAATAGCTAGCACATTAGCTGAGTTTCTTCAATATCCTCTCATTGATGAAGATAACATCATTCCCCATATTCAAAAATTCTTTCCAAACTCATCGAACGGAATCCCTTTTAAAATTCTCAACGCAAATCTCTTCAATGGATAGCAATTTAAACAGAATTACCAACTTGTAAGAACATATACAAAGAAAAGAGATAACCAATTTATATACAATTAATCTTAAAAAAATTGAATATAAGAACATATATACACCAACTCACTGACAAGTCTCAGTTAACAACTCGAATTGATCCAACTTTTTTTGTCAAAATCAAAATCAAATAAAAATTACCTGCGAAGCTTCGGATGAGGATGAGGGAGCTACTGCGACGAGAGAGTTGGGACTCGGGGTGGTTGACTTGGCACAGATGTGCGACTTGCACAGTGCGAGGAGGGATAAGAGAAGTGCGATGAGGATGAGGGGTCGGCTTGGCAGGCAGAGTGATGAAGCAGAAAGAGAGACAGAAGGTAAGGTGAGGCGAGGAGATCGGCTTGGTGCTGGTAGAAGCGTGAAGAATGAAAGAAAGAAGATGATGGAAGATTAGGTTTTTTTTTCACTAAATATGAAACAACATAGTTTAACTTAAAGTTCGGTTTCATTTGGTTTTTCAAAATTTTAAAAAATAAAAATTAAATTAGACTGAATAAATTAAATTTTTTAAAGTTTTAATGCAAATCAAACTGAATTACCGAATAAATTCAGCTGAATTTTTAAATTTATGCTATTCGATTTGATTTTTTAGTTTGAGTTGAGTATTATCCACCCTTATTTAGCATTTTTTTTTTTTATCAATTAAGAGTTTTTATATCATGGACCTTTGTAGATGTAATAACATAAATCAAAAAAAAAGTTGCACTTCAAAAGAAATGCTAGCAAAAAAAAAACATTTGAAATCAAGGATTTTTCAAGGCCTATTGAATTTTTATCATAATTATTAATATTTTTTTATCTTGTTTTATCTTTAATTTTTCCTAATAAATGAGGTTTTTATTTCATAAAAATCAATTATATATATATATAATTTTTTTTATGTTATATATAATATTTGTATAAAATAAAAATTATAAAAATAATATAATAATAAGACATAAAATTAATAAGACATAAAAATTAAAATCTTAAATTAAAAATAAAACAATACCAGAATTTATGATTACTTATAATATATTTTATATTTAGTATATAAATTCTATAGTACTTATCAATTATAATATTATAAAAAAATAAAAGTATCAAATATTTAACTATAAAAAATGAACTTATAATTTATAAAAAATAAAATTACAGTTTACAAAAAATAAATATATAGTTTACTGATAATAAATATATAGTTTATATTAAATGAATATACAATTTATAACAAAAAATAAATCTATAATTTATTGATAATTAATCTACAATTTATAGTAAATGAACGTACTGTTTACAAAAAAATGAACTTACAATTTACTGATAATAAATCTATAATTTATACCAAAATAAAATTACAGTTGACAAAAAATAAACTTATATAATTAAACTAATTAACCTACACAATGTAATAAATGAACCATAAAAAAACACATAAAATCTATTTATTAATATTAATAATATTAAACATAAATGAATATAATATAATATTTAATATTATATTAATATAATAAATATAAATTATATATAATAACATAAATTATACAATTATAATAATATAATGTAAATAAACAATATAAAATAATTATATATAATATATAAAAACACAAAAAACTCATTTATAAAAAAATGAAAAAAAAAGTTGATTATGCAGAAAAAAGAAAAAATAAATGAAAAATAAAGAAAGAAAGAGTGATACATATCTCTTTTTTTTTTTTTATTTTCACATGTGTCATATACTCGCCATTTATATTGTTATATAAATAAATTATGAGGTTTTTTCACTTTTAAAGCTGATGGGCTATATCATGAGCTGGGTCTGGTGATAATATTTTGTAATTTCTACCTATAAATTATTTGTTTTTTTTTAATTGATCAATATATATTAATTTTTTAATACATACAACGCACATGATAAAAGTCATAAAATAAATAAGTTTAAATTACAATTTTATAAAATAATATTTAATTATAATTTTTAATTAAAAATTATAATAAAGTAATCCAAAAAATAAATTAAAAGGATAATTTATAATTATCAATTTTGATAATCTCCTTATTGGATATATATATATTGTGAACATTATATTTATGTAATATATACACGCTACTTTAAATTTCACTAATAATAAAAAAAAATTAATTTATGTACAAGTAAAACAAGAATCAATATTTAGAATTCATGTTTTTTAAGATAAATTAAAATATAGCCAACGCATTAATGTTTTATACTACTTTTACATTATTTGGATAGAATTATATATATATATATATATTAAATTGATGTGACTTACTAATAACTTTCCTCAACTTTTGGTTCTATTAATAAGATTTGGATGACTCATACTATATTTTGTTATCATTTTTAAATATTAGTGTGTCGACGGCTGTTCATTCACCTATAAAACTTTTATTTTTAAAATTTTACTAATTATATATTACCGTATTTTATTTTGAAAATTAATAGCATTGACAAAAAAGGATTACAAATTCAAGCTCTACTAAGAAAATAAAGAAAAAGTAAATATAAATACTATTGAAAATATGAATACTATATAATTTATAGTTTAATGAAATAAACCATTAAATGTAGGTTTTCTTATTGTTATGATTTATTATTTTTATTTTTATTTTAAATAAAAAATAATTAGTGATGAATGTAAAATTTCTTATCTTAGAATTTTTTTTTTTAATGGATCACAGACATTAGCTTGACAAAATTTTATCATTAGTTTCTGTCAATTGTATATTAATTTATTATATTATACTTTTTAATTTGAAAATTATCTTATATAAAAATTCTATTAGATTTAGAGATTTTATGAATATTTAGTTAACATGGTTAACATATTAGTTATATAATTTATTATATTAAGCTTTGTTCGTTTGTGGAAAATATTTTTTCTCTAGAAAATATTTTTAAGAGTAAATATTTTCTAGAAAAATATTTTTTGATGTGCAATACTATATTGAAGCAAGTGTGCTTCACGTAGATTTTTGCAATTATTCCAAACTGATAACAATAAACTTAACAATGAAAAAAAAAAAAATCAAAAGAACCATTTAGTCATTTTAGCATTCAGAAAACTGGAATAAGTGTTCCACATTCTTCCTCAACTACTGTAAGCACACATGAATGTTGACAAGATTTGGAACCAAAGTGTTCCCAATATGCATAATTTTCAAAAGTTTATATTGTTAGACAAAAAAGTGAACTGGTTCTACAGGAATGCAAAGCCATAAAGCTTAGTATGTAGAGTTAGGAAAATTTTCTTATATATATATATATATATGGTTTTGAAAAGTTAATAGATTTATTCAAAATCTATTATTTAATTATAAAAAACTAGTCAAATCCATGAATTATATACCGCAATTTTGCAAAGTAAAGGATTTTAAAATTTTTCATAAAATGTGGGATTTTGTGAAATTTATTATTTAAATGAACCATGCATTAAACAATTATACTTTTATTATAAAAATACTCCTTAAATCCATAGATTTGTCTTATATACGAAATAAATGAAATTTTATTAATTAATGGATCTTAAACTGACAAATTCATAGTTTTTGAATTCATTGATTTTTATAAAATCTACAGCATCACGCGAAAACAACAAAAAGTTAAAGATTCATGAATTCATTGCCTTATATACCAGATGGAGAATAAGTTCAATGAATAACTCTTGGAACCAAATAGACTCATAGCATCACAAATTCACTCATAGCATTAATTCAATGACTTCACTTGCAAATTGACTCGTAGCATCACAAATTTAATTAATAATTCTTAGAACCGAATAAAACCCAAAAAACTTCAATCGCAAGTAATAATTAATACAAAAACAAAAAGGCAAATGACAATCCTTATGTAATACAAATACAACAATAATAAAGGCAAAAAAAAAAGTTAAAACATGAGAAGATACTAATATGTAAAAGATAGTTAAGCGAAAGAGATGATAGCGATATAGACGAAGCGAAGTGAACAATGATTTTTTTTTTTCTTTGTCTCTCTTTATATTTGATAAGTTTTTAGGTGTTGAAAAGTAAGTTTCCGTCATGTGTTTTTAAGTTATTTTCTTTTAAGCAATAACTAATTTTTTCTTGATAATCAAAACACGGAAAAATAAGAGAAAACATTTTTTGGAAGAATATTTTCCGCAAACAAATAAAATCTAAATTAACAAGAAAATTTACATTTAAAAAAAAATAGTTCAATTCAAAAAATGACATGTTTATATATTTATAATCTAATCTTATTAGGTTGAGACTTTCTAAAATTAGATAACGTGAAAAATCAGCCAATCTACATTAAAATATAAATCACTAAAATCTTCCGATGTGGGATTATGAGTCTTCTAGAAAAATCTTATATATATATAACTTGATAAACTGGGAGTAACTACAAATTATCAAGAGTTCAGTCTCATTACTTTGGAAATAGCTATAGTTTTATTAAGAGCCCAAATAATTTTTATCATATTATATCTCTTTGCTTTGGCAGGATAATCTCATAATTTTTCTACGTGATTCAGAATTCCATTGGAAAAAGGGGTTAAAAATTGAATGGAGGAATTTTTAAATAATTCAATGAAAAGCATGCAGACAAATTGGAATCGCATCACATGATAAAGTTGCGATTTGTAGGCTGAGCATTGAAAGGACAAAGAAATGTGGGAGAATGGAAGGCCCCATATCCAACTTTCAAACAGAGCTCAAGTCCAAATTCAGATGCTGGAACTGCAAAAAGAAAGAAAACAAAATTGTCCAAGCTATTCTTTTTCTTTTGTCTGATCAACTAATATCTTAGCTTGATTTAGCTATGACGGACTTTAAACTCGTAGCTCAGAGCTCTCGAAACTGCTGTTTTAAATTCCTAAAATTTTTAGGTGGATTGAAAGTTATATCAATAGTTTAGTTCCTTCTGTAATTTAACTTTGTGATATATTTCTTCTTGAAGCTATTTCTCATTTCTATATATACAAACCAAAACCTCCCGTTCATATTGAGCAAGAAGCACCCTTTCTTTATCTCCGGCCTGGACTCCAGCAATCAGTCAGAGAGTAAAGCTCCATGTCAAAAATACTGAACACTACTGTCTTCATTTTGATAATAACCTATATCGGTAATTGGAGTAAAGTCTACAGATGGATCAAAACTATGTTGCAATTGACGCATCAATACTTTCAATTTTAATTTTGTTTTTGTATTCAAGGCAGGACACATGACACATGTATTGTGCTTCTAAAAATTACAGTGTCTCTTATCCATATCGAGCTGTGTCTACGTGCTGCATCGGTGCAACGTAACAGAATATTTTAGTAAAATTATAATGAATTATAGTTAAATTTTATCTGGGCATACTCAACGAAGATATATCAAACATGCATTAAACTGAATTCCAATTCACATTTAACATCTCGTCATTCCTGCATCTGAATACATTTCCAGTAAAGTTGAACTGTACAGCACCAGACTTCATTATAAACAAGAGAAGGAATTAAATAGAAATGCTAACCCGAGACCTTGTGGATATTTTGCAAATCACTACCAAAAATTTTCTTACACATGAATGAAGAAATGAAGCTGTACAAATAATCTGATGATGGCAACATGCAAAAATGGAAAACCCAGAAACGAAGGAACAAATACTCTAGACATGTGTCTTATTGGAAAGAATCTGACCTACTTAAGAGATGGTAAACTGTTGAAGGATCCATATTTTTTTTAAACCCCATGCGATTGTAAAGTGAAGGAATGGTATCATAAGCTAGCAGATATTCCATCAGAATTCGGGACGGAGTAACAAACTGAGGAAGAATTTGAATATGAGCTCCAGAGTTCAGGGCATGGTTCAGGGGAAACACATTCTGAAAAGCCAGTAACGTTTGAGCATAACCAAGAATTTGAGGAGGCTGATACCATTAAAGAGACATTAAATAGACAAATGGAAGTAAAGGGAGATTCTTGAATTCCTGTGAAATTTCCTGCTATAGTGATGTTTGTACCAGACACATTTTGAAAGGTGATTTGTTCAACAACTGGGAGAGCCTTAGGATCATAACCATCGTCAGGATGTAACCCACAATCACCAGTGGCACCAAATGCCAAATTGATGTTTTCCATTTCAACATTTGATATTAAGACTCTTTTAATATAACCACCTCTGCCTTTGGTTGTTCTAAACTCAATCCCACTAAGCGAGTTGTACATGTGGACTTGCTCCACGTGCACATTAGAAATGCCACCAGACATCTCACTACCAAAGGCAATAGAAGAGCCAGAAGATGATTGAAGGTGGACCCTTCTTATGTGAACCTCTCTGGTTGCTCTATCATAAGCAATGCCATATTCATCCCAGCCGCTCTTCAGGGCAATCGCATCGTAACCCATCTCAATAATGCTGTCCTCTATGCATATTTTATCGGAAGAATCTGCAATATTTGCAATGATTAGCAAATAAAACTCAATTACTTAAGTAGATCAATTAGTCCATCGTGGAAATCATTACTGAAGTTAAGTGGCTGAAGGACTTGTGTTTTTAGGACAGTAGCAAAGGGAAACATTAACTGCCATGCGTCTGTTTACAATAAACAGACAGATAATTCAAATAATTCTGGAAGATCATGCAAATATAGCTTCAGTTACACAAACCTGGGACTATGCCGATGGTGTAGGGGGATTGTGAAGGAGCAGAGACTGACATGTTTTGAACGAGCACATTACTGCATCAAAGTCAAATCCCATACACATTTAAGTCATTCCATATGAGAAATAAAGAGCAGGCTTTTTGTAAGCAGATGCGCTTTGGCTAATTTACCTGCAATATACTGGATGAATGTTATATGCAGGAGCATTCAAGAAAGTGAGATTTGAAACTACTATGTTTTCAGATTCTATAAATTCCACAAGATGAGGCCGGCTATAGTTCAAAGAATGGGAATTGAACCAATCCCACCAAACTGAGCCCTGTCCATCAATGGTTCCATTATCACCTAGAACAATTTGTAAATGTAAGATCAATGAAGACAGAGACCAAAAAAACAGAGGAAAAGGAAAAGATAATATTACAGGCACATTTACCTGTTATCACCACATCATGCAGCTTATATCCATTTATTAGGCTTTGATATCTTTTTCCTGGAAGTTCTATTCCACGCCCATATGAGGGCAAGGGTTCTAAAATGTTCCAGTGAAATGGATCCTAGCAAGTAGCAAAGTGTATGTCAAAATCAAAGGGTTGAAGACCATAAACCGAGTCATTTCACATGATTAGAAAATGATTTTTCCACTTAATTCTCACCCACAACAAATGAAATAGAAAACACAAAGTTTTGAAATTAAAAAGAGTACAATGAATAAGAACATTAAAACAAATATAATGAGTCCAAAATTACCTGTGATCCAAGTATGACAGCTCCTTTTTCCAGAAAGAGTGTGAGATGGCTGGTAAGATTGAAACTTCCAGTAAGCCATTTTCCGGGCGGCACATAAAGTTTAGCACCACCCTTGTCAGCAAAGGACTTAAGATAGAAAATGGCATTCTGGAAGGCAATAGTATTCAATGTTTTCCCATCTCCAACAGCACCAAACTCCAAGATCGACACACTGTGTGGTCTTGGGTCTAAACTTGGCCTATAATCACACTGTCCACTGCCCTCTTCTCCATCAATTCCAATAGCATTCCATAGTGCCAGCAGCAACAGCAATGCCACCTTAAATAGGACAAACACAATTCTCAACTCAAATTCCACAATGAAAGAAACATTGGAATAAATGATAAATAAAAGAGACACAAACAGCAGTTAACAAAAGAAAAAAAAAATGTTTCCATGGAAGACATGAAGGAAAGGCCAGCATCCCATCATCCCTTTCTAGGAGAGTCAAAGAATCTATGAATTGAAAAAAGTCACAAAACCAAAAAGAGAATAAAAACACAGCATCAAAACAAGTGTGCCCATTTCATTGAATAGTTTAAAATGGTGGCAAGAATTACCACACATTTGGAAAACACCAATAAATAAACCATTCTTTTTTTATTAACGATACACAAATATTGGAGATATTAAATGCCACAAAACACAAGGGAATATGAGAGACCACCATTAAGGCATTGATTGAAATAAGAAATAAAAAAGATAAGGGATCGAAAGGAAATTAGCCACCTCCAATGTAAAAGGGTGAAGAATGGTTTGGAAAACTCCAAAAGCAAGGAAAGCAATGCAGCAAATAACCAATCCATGAAAAGTTAAAAAGGTTTAGAATCCAATGGAAGCGACGCTTTTCAAAAGTACAGCAAGAAATGAAAACTAAAAAATCACAACCCATTATTCAAAGATAGAATTCCACAATCACCGAGACCAAGAAAAGGAATGAAACAATTTGTTTTAACATTATATCGAAATCAGTCATCACTTTAGAAGGGGGCAGAAGAAAGAACGCATAATATACATACAAATACAGTAAAAATCAACTGAATTCAGTATCATAGCCATTGGCGATTAGTCAAGAGATGAAAACACATACAAAGGTAACCAATATTTCTTATAAGAAATCTTCAATAAATCATATATAATCATAGAATTCAAGCAACAAAGTAACAAAATTTCCGGATTTGACAAGAAGAAATAGAAAAACAATCCAAACCCCAGGTTAAGAAAACAAACAGAACAATAAAAAAACGTACTTACTGGCATCTTCATGAAGGAACAGCCTCTGGAAGAATCAAAAACCGAAGCCCAATGCTCAAGAAGCAACAGAAACAGAACAGAACAGCACCAGAAAAGAGGAGGAGAAGTTGAAGAAGAAGCGGAAGAAGAAGCCCCGCAAAAACAAAGAAGGCAACTTTCTGTAAGCCAGTGAATGATAATGTATTAATTATATATAAATGACACAAGAATCGACTAGTGACATTTATTTTTTATACGGGACACAGGAAAATACCAGTATCGTAATATAGAATATATGTTTGGTAAGTAAGAAGGAAATGACAGCTTTTTTCTTTTTCTTTCTCCATGCGACTATATTGATACTAATGGTAAGAACCACATTTAATGCCAGTAATTCGTAATTACCCCCCTCTAAATTAAAATGATTAATAACGTCTTTCGCCGACAAATTTGTTTGAGACGGCCCTCCTCCCTTTGCAGAGTGGGAGACTGGAAGAAGCTAAAAATTTTTAGACACTGCTGTTGGCTTAACATTTGTTAAGATTCGATTGTTAGAGAACAAAAATAAGTTGGGGATGTGATAGTCTTACTTGTCCGTTCCTGAATTTTGGGTGCTGCTTGGTGAGCTGTTGGATACCTTTCTTGGCACGTAGGCAGACCTGCGTAGGTGTACAGGAGAGTTGGTGGCACTATGGGTGGATTAAGGGGGTGAGAGTGCATGGGGCATTGAGACAGCATGTGGGTTGACAGGGCAGAGAGGAAAATGGGACCCACGCCAATCATAGCCAAGATGCTAGCCTGGCGTCAATCACTTGACAGAACATAACACACACATAGAATTCGGAGGAGAGAGATAGACTGCTGATAGTAGTTTTCTTTTAATGAGTAGTTTAGTTTCGAAGGTTTCAATCCTATATTTTAACATTGAAATTTATTTTAATATTGTTTCAAATTTTATAATTTTAAAGATGATTATAATATTATTAAATTAAAAATTTATCGAGAAAATGCCTTAATTTTTAATTATTTATAATGTTTTTTTAAATATAGAAATGCTAGCTTGGCTATCATATATAGGCCAAATTTAGGACATTTGTGTCGAATAGAATGATTAAATTTTTTCTGGACTAAGGGTAAGGATGTTTCTGTTCAACCAAGGAAGGGAAATACTTGGCTGAGCTGTACCAATCAACTAAGTTGTGGCCTTATTATGTGCCTGCCGATTTCCATAGTGTAAAATGGTATACCTTCCATATTAAGGCAATTATAGCTCCTTTCCTTTTTATTCTGACTGCTTAATTAGTTAATTACAGCTCAAGATATGGTATTAACAGACATAAATAGACTTTCCTTGCTTGGAAGTTGAAAAATGTTGTGTTTATCTTCATGATCATGATAATAGTAAAAATACGTTTATTCGTTTTAGGTGCATTTCATTTATCTGATCTTAGTATTGGTATAAGACATTAAAAACCTTAGATACCATCTTCTTGGATCATAACCAAAATTCCTACATAAAGAAACATATTCATAGAGATTAATATCAGGTCTGCATGCATAAGAAGATTCGTGTGTAGCTCACATTATGTTAGGGACCATTGAGTTAATATATAAATTAGTGGCGAAATATCGGTCTTAGAATGTATTATAATGCAAAATATCCCAAATTAAAATCTTAACAGCCTCTAAATCCTTAAAATATATTAAAAATAAAAATAAATAATGCCAAGGAAGTGAAATTAATATTCATGTGAAAAACAAGTGTTACTTTGTAGGAAGGAATATGAATTAGGGTATCAATAAACCCAAAAAAAAACAAAAAAAAAATCATTATGAGAGAGTAAGCTTTAATTTTCATAGGTTTCTTCCTTTGGATACTTGTACAACACTTTTTGCATTGCCCCACTGCACAGCCTTGAGATAGATTTATAGCTTTAGGAACTTAAAAACTAATGGCAACTTTTGAATTGTCATCTTTAAAATACAATTGATTCTTGAACTCATAAATTATCAATACAAGAAAATTAAAAAAAAACTAAAAAATTATTCATCTAAATTAAAAGTTAGATTTGTTTAAAAATTATATATTTTAATATTGTAACATTTTAATTTTATGAAATATTTAAACAACACCCAAATTAGTGATTACTAGTTTATAGCATATTTGAGCAGCCAACTTTCATTACTTGTCATGTTGCTAATTCCAAATATTCACATAACTAATCATCCCAAAACCATGAGAGTTTTAGATACCCGCCAAAAAGTATTGCTTAGTTAATAAGAACGTGGGGACAATGTGAATACCTGAAACCCTTTGTCTGCCTCTAAACTATCTCCATCAAGAGCTATGCAATTACTATACTCTGTTAATTAAATCTCAATTGTCAAAGAGAACAAATCATATGGAAGGTTTGAAAACAAAGGAAAAAGTTGCAGATTTGTCTTGACAATTTTGTCCCTTTCAAACAAATTTCCTTTTTATTTTGTGTTTAATTTATACACTAAGTTGTTGTTTAGTTTTTTCAATATATTTTCTTTTTAAATTAGATAATGTTTTGTAAAACTAAAACTTAAGTGCTGAATAATTTTAATACTGAAAATTTAAGAGAAAATATTTTAACATTGGAAATTTTTGGAGCTAAATTATTATTGAATTACGAAAAAAGTGTAACTAATAAGTTTAAGATAAAATAAATATATATTTTAAAATAGATTATCAAACAATTAATTTCAAATATTTAAAAATTAATTATATCTTTATCAATGGAAATGCCGATAGTGAAAATAGTTATAGTAGTAAATGATAAAGGTTATAAGTGAGAGATATATTAATAAAAGATATTAAAATAACAAAATTTTTATGTCATGTAATTTATTAAGTAAACATTTTATATTTACTATTAACTGATTTTTTGAAATTAAGTATGTAATAAAAAAATTGTTATCAAACACACTTAAAATATTAAGAACTTAAAAAGAAATATTATCAAATAAATTTTAAAAAATAAATATTGAATAATTGAATTTTAAATGATCAATATGATTATCAAATGTCTTTTTAATTCAAATTAATTTATTTTGGCCTAATTTAATTTCATAATATGAACTAAAAATATCTTAAAATAAACACTTTTTTTTATTGGTCGAGTCAAAATCTGATTAATTGCTTTTGTTTGTCTTTTATGACACTTGGTTTTAATGCCATGTTAGGAGGTTTGACCAATTATTCTCCATTTCCACTAGCCCTAAATTCCAATCTTATTATTGTATTTGAACTATCAAATCGCTGGCTATTCAAAGTACAATTCAAAAATTGTCTCCCCAATCGTTGTCTTTACTTTCATGCTGTAACATTGCCAGCTATGGCTTATATTATTAAGCCTCACAGAATGGAAGCTCTACTAAAAGTGGGAACTCCTGCTCATAGGACACATACATAGCTTTGATTTTTGAGGAAGGGATGAAGAAAATTAGCAACCTACGGTCTACAGCATTAGATAAACACTTAATTGTTGAGCTAAGTAGCACTGGATTGCATTTTTAATTCCACAAAATTTCCCCTGAACTGCAATACCATACCAAATAGACGTTGGATCCTCGTGAAATCAGTAAGGTTTCCTAAAATGAATAGCAATTGACATTCTAAGAAACTTATTTTATGCAGGCATGTGATCATTAAACCCATTAGTAGGGATTATAGTGACATGACACCTAACAAATGGTATAGAATGTGATGGGTATTCGTGGAGCTATATATGCATTTTAACTTAAGGGCACCAATCATTCAATAAGAACACCTAATTCCAATGTTTTTAGGCCAAATACATGAATCATTTTCAGGCACTTAAGCTGTTATACAATTATGTTAAAATTGTTCAACAGATTACCTATAGTTTCTTTCTAGCATAACATGGGTTGGTCTGAAACGATAAACCTCATGAGTCAATGACTCATACCTAAAAGCATCCAATGTTTTTGCTGTAATTTGTTAGGTGCCCAATAAAAGCACCAAACCTGATTGGGTGACAGCATCCTATGTTGAGTTTATATATATATATATATATGCAATAAAAGTTCAAAGGTCAATCTCCTGTTAACTTCAAATATATTTCTTAATGGAATAAAATTAGATCGAAGATATGTATATTGGCTAATGCACTCTTGTCCCTATCCACAAACATGGATTTTGGACTTATTCTGAAGTTGAGCAGTAAGAAATAGTAAAAACAACCGTGTTGATCCACTTATCATTAGCAGCTAGCAAAATTAACTCGTAATTTAAAATTAAATGGAAAAATTAGTTAATTAGTTGGATAGTTTTGATTTTGATTTTAGTTTTAATATTTCTTAGTTTTTTATTCATTTTTTAGAAGGTGTTTAGTATAGCTTATAGATATAGTGTATAGAAAATTTTCATTGAATAACTAACAAATAGTTGTTTAGAAAATTATATAAAATAGTTGATAGTGAACATAACAAGTGATATTGGATATACTTTAATCAATTGCGATTTTTGTCAACTTTTATTTAAAACTTTTTTAAATATATGCAATTGTAAGCAACGAAAATTTAAAATTATCCTTTTTTATTATTCTTGAAGTTCTACCAATCAACTACCAACTATGAATTATAATATTTAATTATTTATATGAAAATAATTTATTTTAAATTATTATATATCATATTTATAAAAAAATTTATATGTAGGAATTTTTATTACTAATAATATATTGACATATACTAATTAATATTAACAAAAAAAATAATTATTAAGATATAATAAATATAAATTAATAATTATAGCATTCTAAGTCTTAAAATTATACTTCACGAGTATATGTAAAAAGATATTTTATTTAATTATAAAATATTAATTATATACTATTATTAGTTTTTTTATAAATTAACAGTAATTGCTAAAAATAATTTATCAAACATTTAATATTAAACCGCTACCAACTAATAGCTATCAACAATCACTATCAACTATTAGCTACATTCATCAGTTATCCCAAATGGATTATTAATTTTTATATAAAAATTAATCGAATTGATTACATATTATTATAAATATATATTATAATATAAATGTAAATATTATACTATTGTATATAACATGTAATATACATATTATTTTATATATTTATTATTATAATATATATATATATATATATATATTACATATAAATGAAAATATTATATTATTATTTATGTACATTATAATTATATATTGTAAAAATAAATATTATCTAAAATTTTCGATTAATTAACTGTGAATCAATAAGTTTTTAAACAATTGAATCAATGATTTTTTATGATTACAGTTCATTTTTAATTCAAAAAAATTTCTAACTAAAATTAATTAATCAAATTTTTTGAGTGCTCCTAAATCGGTTTATTGAACAGTGATCACCCTGTTGATGACAAAAATCTTAACAGCATACCAATAAATTTTGAGGCCGCAGTTTTTTAAAATTCTAGTGTTATTTAAAACCCAGAAAAAAAAAAAAACAACAGCTGGCCCCTAACCAGCGGCGGAACTGGCAACATTGGCATATGCTTGAACAGAGTGTGATTAGATAAATATATGATGATTATCTGGAAAAACACTGCACAGACAACATCCCCTACCACCCTTCCCAGAAAAAAAAAAAAAAAAAAAAAAAGATTTTGTGTGTGCATTATTCCTCCAGAGAAGATTACATATGCCACGATTGAAGGAAAGTATTCCCTACAACTAAGCAAAAGTATTTTCCGTGGAAGTACAACACTTCCACCTCATCGTGGGGCTGTCTATTTTCGTTTTGTTCAACCATTATAATGAAAAAAAGGTGCAGGAATAGAAAAACTGCATATACGCCAAAGAACTTGCACGAAAAGGCAAATCCAAGTGAAGATTTGACATTGTTAGTTCTCTATGAAAATAAAAACCTTCAACTTTTCAAGCTAAATAAAACTTACCCATCTAAGTGATAATGATAACTATTAACCTGTATCATTCTATTGTGAGACAGAAAGCTATAGGTTAAAGATATATTTTTTTTTCTAACATTTACGAGAAGGATATCATCAGATGAGATCACATGTTAATAGTTATATATAAAAAAAAAAGGAAGCAATACAATATAGATATAGGTATTTCATGTCCCAGTCCTAGACCGAATTTAAATCATTTTCAACACCAGCTGGGATAAGATGAATAAATAATATTGGTGGTTGAATATATATCTATGGTGCGGGGCCTACTGGGATTCAGTGATGTAGATGATGATATGCACGGTAAACTGCTGAATCTCGAATTAATGGAACTGTTCATATAACTCACAGTTCAGGTGAGTTTCACCAGAGGCTTGCTGCTTTTCCTTTTGTTTTCTTGCAGATGCTAGCCGCTAAATGGTATTTACTCCACGTATCTTTGGTACACAAGGACTTCAGATTGTTCCAGACCAACTATCCAACAAAAACTCATAATCGGTGCCACCCTCAATTCTACTACGTCATAGAGTATAAATATAATAAATTTAAGGATCCAATAACGACTGGAGTGGATGAAATTTATCTAGTCCAGTCCAAATATTTTGCTCAAGCCCAATTAGGTTCAATAGGACCTACGGCCCAAAACATACAATAAGTCCATAACGTGCGGCTACCACTTCAAAAACCCTCCAAAAGCCTCAAAAAACCCCCCAAAAGCAAATCGAAAACAAAGACGAGTAGCTGGAGTTGAGCTCTAATGGCGGCGAAGAATCAGGACAGCAAGAAATCGAAGAAGAGAAAGCAAAACCTAGATGGAAAGACTGGAAAAGATAATTCACCTTCCAAAAAGCCCAAGCTTCTTAGTTCCTCAAATTCCGTGATCGGGAAACCGAAGAAACCTTTCAAGCCGTTGAAAAGACCACAAAAGCAGAATGGACCCAAGTCGGAATCTGGTAAAGAAAAGCAGGCGCCCTTAACGAAGCGAGATCGCCGACTTCATGCTAAGGTTAATTGTGTTGATTATTAACAATTACTGTTTGTATTTGTTATTGAGTAATAATTACTAATATAGTTTGCATTTGTTTTATTGTAGGAATTGACAGAGGCTAGGAAGAAGAAAAGAAATCCGCATTACACTCTGGAGCAGGTGTGCATTCTTCACTTTCTGTTATGTTTTATTACATGTGCATAAAATAAAAATTGATGCTTTGCCTGTTCTATTGATAAATGTATTTCAAGCGGGCTTTGTTATAGAAATATTTGATACTTGTTCATGGTAACGGTTGGTTGAAGCAGTTTTATTCTATTCTTGAATAGGAGCTTGCATCTATGTGGGAGAAGATGCGGCGGCGTAATATTGCTAAAGAAGAAAGATTGACGTATGTAATTTGGTTTTTAAGTTCTTAATAAGATATTCCATTTGAATTTGTTTCTTCTGGGCTTTCCTCTTATGTTATGCAGTTTTTTTTTATTGTAAATTATGTTAAAGGTTAATTAGTCAAGCTTTGCATAAGATGAAGGGTAAGATTCCTGAAATTGCTAGCTCCCATGTTGCTTCTCGTGTTTTGCAGGTGATTTTTGTCCCTTTCCTTTCATCACTTTTTGCAGCTTCTTAAAGTACAACTTCATGTATTCTAACATTAACTCTTATTTATTTGGTTCCTGTTTTATCAGACTTGCGTTAAGTATTGTTCACAATCTGAAAGGGATGCTGTTTTTATGGAGCTTAAGCCGCATTTTCTGAATGTTGCATGCAACAAACATGCTGTTCATCTGGTGAAGAAAATGTTAGATAATGGTAAGTCTTGGGTTAAAGGAACAACAAAATAGACTACAAGAATAACCAGTTCCAATCTGTAGGTTATTTAAGTAACATGTTCTACTCATACTCTTTGCAGCTTCTAAAAAACAGCTGGCAGAATTTATCTCTAACCTGCATGGGCATGTTGCTTCTCTTCTTCGACACAAGTTTGGATCCATTGGTATGTTTTCTATGGTGCAGTTGTTCTTTTTCTCCTTCTTTTGCACTATGATTTAACTTAGCCTGGAAGGATCTAGTTTTCTCATGTCTCAACATGAGATATCAATCTAATTCACTCTTAAGTATTTTTGGCATTTTAGGGCTAGTAACAATAAAGTTCGGTTGGTGCCTGGCTGTTGTAGCTTCCCATGCTTTGCAAGTTAATTATTGTTGCTAAATCTTTTCATATTAATTTATATGCAGTTATTGAGCATGCATACCAACTTGGAAATCCAACTCAAAAACAAGAGCTTCTGATGGAAATGTATTCTACTGAACTTTTGTTGTTCAAGGACCTTACCTTAATGAAAGAGAGCAGGTAACTGATCCATAGTTTCTAATAGTTTTCTACTGGAAGCTGTTGGCATATTCTAGTGCTCCATAATATTCCATATAATTACTGTTTTCTTGCTGCTGACAGCTGTTTTACCTATGTATTGACTGTGTTTCAGATTGGTTGATGTGATCTCAAAGTTGAATCTACAAAAGGCTTCAGTCTTACGATACATGACTTCTGTGATCCAACCAATTCTTGAGAAAGATATAGTTGACCACTCCATCATGCATAGGGCACTGATAGAGTATTTCAGTATAGCCGATAAGGTGATTCTGACATATGTACTCAGTGTAAATTAGTTAGAGCATTTTTAGAAGAATTGTCTTTCCGGCAGTCCTGGATTGTTTGTAGTCCTCTTGCCTTTATAAGTTGCATTTTTATTTAGTCCTCTGCAGTAGAAGTGATTGAGAAATTCTCGGGTCCGCTTCTTGTTCGAATTATCCATACAAGGGATGGATCAAGGATTGGGATGCTCTGTGTTAAACATGGAAGTGCTAAGGTCTGTTGCAAATGGTTTGATCCTTAATATGTTTGATGATAGAGAAAGCTAGTTGTTTATTCATTTAACCATATGAAAAGTGGTGTGCTTATTTCTGTTGATTGTGAATTGCTATTTATTGCTATACTTTTTTTCTTAATATCTAGGAAAGAAAGAAGATTATCAAAGGAATGAAAGACCACATAGGCAAGATAGCTCATGATCAGTATGGGAGCTTGGTAATGATTTCTCTATCCATGTCTAACTGCTCTAGGCTATTACTAGTTGAATCAACCTGCTTAAATTTAGATCCTAAAACTGCTTCTGTATATTTTATTGTTTTCAATGGTTGTAGAAATAGCTGTCCATTTCTTTGGGCTTTGGTGCGGCTTGGGGACTTACTAATGTCTCTTTCCATGTCTAACTGTTCTAGGGTTCTTCTTCCTCACATTTCTAATATGCTTCATGGAACATATTGGTATCACATTCCTCGGTCTCTCTGAAGTTGAAAACTTTGGACGATTTTTGCAGTTCTGATTTACTACTTGAACCAATCTACTTAAATTTCCTAGGTTAGATCCTAGAACTTGCATATGCATATTTTATTGTTTTCAGTAGCTGTAGATATAGTTCTCCTTTTGTTTTGGGCCTCTTTGCAGCAGGGGGACTTGCTCCAAAATGTAAATGTTAGTGAATGAGGAACTTATGCTTCAGAAAAACTTCTCAGTATATTGAATTTTCTGCTACCTATTTTTTTTTTCCTCGAGGCTTGTCTATTTTAATACATTTTGTAATTTTTTTTTTGTGTTCGGATCAGGAATTTTTTTGCGTAATAATTACTATTCACTATTCAGGTTCTGTCCTGCATTGTTTCAACTGTTGATGATACAAAGCTTGTGACAAAGGTAACTTTTTTATATGATGCTTTCAATGAATTATTCTTCATATGCATTTGAATGTCTCTCACTTTCTCTATGGAGCTTCTTATCATACTCTCATCATTACAGATTGTCATTCGCGAGCTTCAAATGATTCTGAAGGAGCTTGTTTTGGATAAGGTTTCTGCTCTTTCCATCTTTAAGTTGTCTCATTTAACAACTTTAGGGGGGAAAAAAAGGTGTCATGTAGCTCTGATTTTGAAATAATAAAGGTCCTCTAGGTATTGAATGAATTGTGGAGCGCACTTTTCATCTAGGAAATGATGTAAAATGCCTTTTAATCCATCCCCCTCCCTGCTGGAGCACTCTTTGATTGCCAAATTCTTTGATAAAATATGTTGGCATGGACAATATGATTATCTTTTTACTCTTTTTTCTTAATTGTTTTGAGAATTTTATGATGTTAGGTAGATGGGGTTTTCTCCCTTGTTTCCTGTTGATAGCTTTTTGGTTGTCTCTGGTTGACATCAATCTTATATAGCAAGATCCTGAGCATTTGTTTTCACTATAATGTAAATTTCAGAATGGAAGGTGTACATTATTGCAGCTGCTCCATCCAAATTGTTCACGCTATTTCAGTCCTGATGATAAGGCTGCTTTCAGTTTGTCTATTCCCTGTCTTGCTGTCAAGGTAATGAGAGTTATTTTTTTTAAAAAAAAAAGAAAAAGGAAAAAAGGACTTCCTTAGACTTGCAATACTGGTGTGCTTTTCTATTATTCCTTCTCAACTGTCACATGGGCTGTTGGTGATTTTCCATTAATAACGCAATTGTCAGAGTGAATTAGAAGTCAAATTAGATACAAACTCTTCAAAGGATGAAGAATATGGTAATGAGGAAAATAGTTCCAAAGGTACAACGGGAGGGACCAATGAAAGTGCAGGTTCTGAGAATGTTCACTTCATTGAGGGTGGAAAGAAAGATCCTTCTATAAGAAGACAAGAGTTGTTGGTCAGCAGTGGCCTTGCTGAGGTTTGTTACTTTCATGTTTGGCAGATTTCCTATTTCTTTTCTCTCTATCTGTCACCTTCCCTTTTTTGCTCTTTTTCTTGTTATTTATATGAACGTGCAGCACATCTTTTGAGAGACTTCTAACTCAAATGTTACTGTTCTTTGTAGAATCTCATTGATGTATGTATAGAGAATGCAGGAGAGTTGCTCAGATCAAATTTTGGCAAGGAAGTCTTGTATGAGGTAAGTCAATTTGCTTACAGTTGTTTTTCATAGTATCAACTTGTCATTTTGGTAGTTTCTGGATTCTATGTATATTGTAAATCATAGCTCTTGGACATATATCGGTGATGAATGCAGGTTGCAACTGGGGGTGCTGACGACATACTCCGCCCAATGTTGGATGAAAAGTTGAACACCTTGCATGAAGCAATAGCATCCCTTGCTGCAGAGCCTAAATCTGAAGAATCAGAACAGGAACATATCCTTGAAAATTTTCACTCAAGTCGAACCATTAGAAAATTAATAATGGATAGCTCGGTGTTTGCAACTACTTTATGGATGAAAGCTTTGAAGGGGAAATGTGGTTTGTGGGCCCAAGGTCACAGGTTAGCTTACATTTCTTACTTGGTATAAAGTGTTCATCCAAAGCATAAAGTATAATGCTTGCCAACTCTGATCTTAATTTCTTTGCTCTGATCCTGCAGTTCTAAAGTGATATGCGCGTACTTAGAAACCTCAGATGCCAAAATCTCTGAACTAACCAATGGAGAGCTGCAGCCATTGGTAGATAGTGGCGTTCTCAGAATACCTGAAAACAAGCAATCAGGAAAAGGTGTAACATTCTTGTGATGATACGGCCATTGCATATGGTAGATCTGTGGTTGGAAAAAGTTTGTATTCCATCTCTCAGCCAAGCAGTGTTCTGAAGGCTGAAATGAGGTTTACAGAGAAGAATGACATTTGGCGTCTAGTGAATATGGATTCTATAAACTGCACAAATGCCTAATATTATTTCGTTTTTTGTACAACAAAATTTTCCTATAATATAACATCTTTCTGTTAATCAATCCCTGCTTCTCTTGCAGTGTAACTTTATCTTTCTATTTCTCCTCAATAGCTTAATTCCTAGTTATAAAGTTGCAAAAGTAATTTAACAATATTTGTTTCCCTGTATGCTACTGAATTTGCAACAAACAGAATATGGAAGAATTTTCCTCTTAAAAGAAACAAGTCTAGTGAAACATCTAATTCTGGTTTATGAATTGACAGAGGCAGATTTTGTCTTAAACATTCCTCTATCTGATCTGTTTTCAAATATTGGAGAATCATATCCTGCTGTATCTTGGCCATAACTTGATGGATTTTGTCTCCTTGAGTACCAAATCTCCTCAGGTTTCTTGTGTATTCGGTCTCTGATGTGAGGATAACCACCAAATAGATAGTCAGATGGATCAAAAATTGGGGATTCCTTTCTTGACCTGCAGCGAGTGTTGCTTTGGTACAGCTGCTCTGATGGATTAAACAATGGGGATTCATTCCTTAATGCAGCATTAGCCTTCAAACAGCTCTCCATTGTCTTGGCTTCCTCTTTAAATCTCTCTCTGATGCCTTTCAGACCTTGCAGAATTCTGCTTGATCTTGAGCGATTCGCAGCTTTACATTCCTGCAGTTTTGTTGTGTAGGAGTTGTTTAAAGAGTTGCAGCACACGTAGGGAAGTCTATTGCACTCAATGCAGAAGTTATTCCATCTCTCCAAGTTGAAGGCTTGTCTCTTTACATTGTCAGAAAGACATGAATAAGCCTGCAATTAAGTTAGATTCTAACTGAGAAAGCCGCAACAAGAAAGCCGTTGGATGAAGACAATGTCACTGCAATGCTAATGAATGCAGTCACACCCAACTTGCAGACGCCATTGGTGAAATTTAGCTGTCAAAAAATTAGTTTCTGCATCACATTTGTGGTCCTATCACGTGATGGAACCGCTATATATTTCATGTTAATAACTATTCAAGGAGTTCAATAATGCACCGTATTTGCATGACAATGTCCAACTTTACAGGCGTCTTTCACAGAACTGAAGTTCGTTTATTATGGTGGTGTTACCTACCATATTAACAGCACACTAATATCTAATGCTAATTAGTCCAAGATATAAACGTTAAATAAACGCACATGTCAAAGATTTCTTTTTTTTTTTTGTCATTATATGTAAATTCTTCAAGAAACATAATTCTTGAATAAGTACAGTTAAAAAATGTATGAAACATAGGATTTCCTCTAGTGGAATGAGATTCTTGAGCATGGTTATGCAATGATTCCATATTAATACACAATTAACCCCAGAAAATGGAAAAGGATATGTATCTAACCTCCAAGACAAGCTTGAAGGCAATTTCAGCCTTAGGGTGCTTGTTTTTATCTGGATGAAGCTGCAAAGCTGCACCAAGAAACAATTCTATCCTAACCAAACGAGCAAGAAACGCATACACATTACAGATTAACTGAAACCAGCCAAACCAATCAACAACTATACCAAGTTTATGATACCGCTTTCGAACAACATGTATATCTGCATCTTCTTCTACCTAAGGTTCCAAATCAGATACAAAGAAAGTTAGCACATGTAAGAAAAAAAGACAGAATAAATTAAGACAACGAGACTTACTCCGAGAATGCGATACCAGTCGATGAAATGTGATTTAACAGGTCTAAAGAAATGATGCTTAGTATGAACACAGGAAATGGAGCGGGTGGAAAGAGAGCAAATTTCCAACACCAACTGGGATTTGATGGTGTCTGACTCGTTACCCATTTTTAGACGTAGAAGTAGAAACAGATAATGGAGGAGAAGATGGAATTTAAAATGTGGGTGAGCGTTTTTCTGTAGGATTTTAAAGAGGGAGTGATTAATAATAAGAAAGTGGAGCGGTTAAGAAAAATGAGCAAAGTTTGCGGGAGAGATTTTTCAAAGTGGATCAGTTGGTGGGAAGCGTATAGACGGTGAGAGCTTAACGTTAATTTTGCCACGTTGCTGTCAGAGGCGCTATTAATCACTCCTTAACACACCTTCTTCATGTTTAAATTCAAAATCAAAAAAATTAATTTCAGCGAGGGAGCTGCTTTCACACTCTCTCCTTTCAAGTTTTTCCAGCATTCAGTTGTATTAGATTTATGAAACCCACACAAGAATTTTAACTTGTGGTGTTTGACATGTCTCTAATACGATATATTAGATATACATAATACTCTTTTCGTTCCAAATTTTCTGTCAATTTTTTTTCAACACATATATTAAAAAAATATAGATAATATAGTTGAAATGGTTGATTTCATATGTCTTTTCTAAATATACCCTTATGTTCAAATTGAAATAAAAGATGATAAATATTCTTGAAATTGTTAATTTTTTAATGTAAAACTAAAGATAATTAATATTTCAAAGTTGATTAATATAAACTAAATAAATGAATTTAGCAAACCTACGAAGATTTCAAATTCAGTTTGAAAATATGTGCCAAATTATCAAAAATTAATTTTGTTTAATTTTTCAACAAGTGCATTAAATATTTGATGTTTATAAATTTTTTCTAACAATGCATAAGTAGGGGTATAATGGGTATAAGCCAAAAAAAAAAGTTAACTATATATTGAGACACACAAAAAAAGAAATCTAAACTGAAAATTTAAAACGGATTAAAATAAATCATGTCCTGTTTAAATATATTTATATATATGCAAAAGACATTAGTATTCAAGAGAGTTGCTCTTGCAGTATTAAGAGTTAAAAGACTTAAATTTGATCTTTCTTAATAGTGATATAAGTGAAAAACTTTAAAAAGAAAATTAAAGCATTATATATATATATGTGTATGCATGACTAATCCAATTTACTAAAATGACTATTCAAAGAATTTTATATAAAACATTGTTATTGATTATTGTAAAATTTTTTTTTCTTTTAGAGACCTAATATATAATGAATTATATTTGATATCATAGAGTTATTCCTCACATGATTATTTAAAATAATTTTTATGTTAAATTATAGTCTAATTCTGTTTTAATTTGCACCTTATAACTTTTGAAATCATTTTTTTTTTTTTAATAAGTAAGCCAAATATAATGATTGTTTCAAGTGCATGATGGAGTGCGTGATACCAAAAATGAATTTGATAAAGAGGGCAGGGAGTATAGCCAAGCAGGGCTAACCTTACACTTATAGGAGCCCTAGACAAAAATAATAATAATAATAATAATAATAATACTTTTTTTATTGAAAACAGAAAAATAAGATTTTTTTTAAAATGCTCTTTCACATAAAAGATAAAATAAAATTGGAGCCCTCTTTTAGTAAAAAAAAAAATTGAGGTCTCTTTTTATTAACAGAAAAAAATTGGTTATTCTTTTTAATAATTTAGACATTTTCATATAGATGAAATATTAATTTGAGATCAATTTTTAATTATTTTTTTTTATAATTCTTTATAAAAAAATTAAGCCTGTGATTGGCAAATTTCCATTGAGAGGAAAGAAAATAAGGAAGGAAAATAAATTTTATTTTCCCTCCTTATTTTCCTCCCTCATAATCGGATAAAAAGAAGGGAAAGGAAAATATTTTTTATTTTCTCTTAATTGGATAACCAATTATGGAAAAGAAAAAAAAATATGTAATATATTTCCAATTTTACCCTTTATAAATAACACATTTGATTATATAATTGTATTGTATAATGAAATGTTAAAAAAAATATATTTATAGATTGATTTATATTTTTTAAATATTAAAATGTAACAAAAATATTTTTAAATATATTTTTTAAATTTTGAAATATTAACCGAAAATTGTCGAGTGAAAATGAGAACAAATTAAGCAACTTTGGTTCGGTAGATTTGGTTCGGGTTGATTCAATTAAATTACATGTATTTTAAATTTGGTTCGATTCAAATGAGTTTGATTTATTAATTACTTCAGTTAATTCAATTTTTTCTGTTTTCTATATAAAAAACCAAACCAAAAACCTAAAACTGAATTTTTTAAAAAGTATAACTGAATAAACCAATTGTATTAAGGGATCAAACCGATTCGAACCGAACCAGCTCGGTTTAGTCAGTTTTCAGTTTGGTTCGATTTTTACTCAAATTCTATAATTTTTTACCCTGTCTAGGGGTAGGATGATAATTTTTGTAAAATCTTCTCTTCCTTTAATATTTTTTCTCCATTTTGGAGAGAAAATAGAGAGGAAAAAATTTGAGTTATTTTTTTTCTCTCTCCCATTTTCTTTCCCTTCCCAATCAAGGTAAAATACATTTCCTCTCTTATTTTCTTCTCTTATTTTTCTCTTCTCCTTATTTTACCTTTTTCTCAATCACAGGCTAAGGGCCCTAGGTCAAGGCTTTAGGAGCCTAGGCCGGGCCTGTAGCCAAGTGGTGTGGTGGAGTGGATAGAATAGGAATTTCATTATTTTTTTTGGTTTTTGAAGAAGGGTAGAATAGTTAAAATTAAATCAAAACCTGAAAAGGCTGGACCGTCCAGTTGGAGTGAGTGACCCGCACATTTATTGGGAAATTTTTGTATCTGATAAAGTTAACCATTGATTTTAAGGATAAATTAATTTCAATTATTTATTATAATTTTTTTTAATTTTAACTTAACAAATCAGTTAAAAGTATTAGATATATGGTGTGCGTCATATAAATTAGAACCACTTTTATTTATATTATGCCCAGTTGATATTTCGAGCTCGGGCATTAAAATTGAAAAGGTTTTGATCAAAGTGTAGCTCAACACTGAAAGACCAATCTGATAATTGGCCTCTTCCTCTGAACAAAAGCAAAAGCAATACAACCTTTACTTCTTCCTGACAAAAACCCAAAAAAAGAAAAAACTATATTCTGTCCACAGAGTAGAAAAACTTCAAATTTTAATTGATTTTGTCTGTTGGTTTGGTATATATAGTAGTATTTTAATTTAATCAATAGTTGGGATCAGGTCCTATCCTTTTTTATCAAGCCATGAACAGAGTTTGATCTAAAGATTCCAGACAGCTTTGAACCCTTTTTTCTCTGCATCATTTCCCATTATTGCACCAAAAACAAGATAAATATAAATTTCTTATTACATTGAACGTTGGGCCTAATGACTTCTGGGATTTTGTATGATGGCTAGTAAATTAAGGAGGCTAATCCAAGATTAGCAAAAGCATTTAAATTTTTTAATTTTTTAAATTTAGCTTTTAATTAATATTTAAAAATAATATATATATATATATATATATATATAAGGTGCTTTTAAAATAATCAAAGAAAAATTTAATTTTGATTGATATGTGTATTGATGCAAGAACTCTTCCACCGTAAATTTTATTTAAAAAAATTTAAGCTTATGAATGGCTTATCTTACACGTGTTTAGGCTTAGGTTGATGGTTGTGCATCTACTCTTGAGATCTCGAAGTCTTTAGTTCGAATTTTCCCTCTAGCATTGGGATTAATGTTACAAAAAAATGGCTTATATTACATTTCAAATTGCAGTTCACAATTAAAAAGAGAGTATTCTCAAAAATTATTGAATAATTTCTACACAAATAACTTTTTGTGTGAATAAATAAATGCATTTTCCTGGAAAGAGATATAATGAGACGGCCTAACGGTAGAAAATTAAATTGGAGTTGTTGAGCCAAATTGAGGAATACAGGGATGACTTGGAGCATCAAAGCCGAGGCCAATGCATCGTTATTTGCTGTCTTTGGAAGATCAATGCAGCGGCGTTTTCCCAGTAAGACCAATGGTATCAACCTCTACCTCTATACTTAAAAATATATGTAAATATATTTAAAATTATAAAAGTTATTTTTGAAAACCAAATCAAATCAATCATCAATCTGATTTTTGATTCATCAATTCGATCGGCCGGTCCGGTCCTATTTTTAAAACACTAGTACATTCTAAAGTGGACATATGGTAAATAAAAATTTAAAAATAAAGGAAAAAAAAAAAAAAACAAATGCCATTGAGAGCCTGTCATAAATTAATTAGATATATACGTTATCTAAAAACTCAAGCACTAAAGTAGTAGACCAAAAGAGTAAATACAAAGCATAAGGCAGTTGGTTGAGATTTGGAACACTTGAATGGATGCGTTTCGTGTTCATGATAGGAATTAAACTTCAACTTCAGTTATAAAAGAACATTTATATTTCCTAAGTTTTCTTATATGCGATTGAATTAATTCCAATTTTTGTGTTTAAGTAATATAAATAGTTATGAAAGCTAAATAATTTTGTTAAAGAGTTGAATATAAATTTTAAGTGTTGTTTTTTATAATTATTTTAAGTCATTGTGTTGTGTGGTGTGGTATTCATCTATATAGCAAAGAAATGAAAACATACAAAAATGAGAAAATGAAAAATGTTCTATAGATAAATAATATTTCATAAAATACAAATGAAAAAATATTAAGAAAACACGATTTTGAAACGCCAAAACATTTCCAAAACGGTGAAAATGCGATTCGCTTGGAGTTTCTATACCAGCGCAAGTGTCCGACACTTCTTGTGATAAGATCTGACGGAAGCTAGGTAGTGGGACCCGGTAGCACAAATGATAAATCCTTCTTTCTAATTGAAAGTTCTCAGTCATACCTACAAGTTTACATCTCCTGGCCCTAGGCTGGATCCAGCCACTCTTCAGTCCACCGCGATATGAACCTCTGGCAATCTGGGCCAACCATAACCGGACCCACACTTTTTTTATTCATTTTTCTATCTTTAATTAATTTGATAACTATTCAACATTTTTTCCCACGACTTTTTTTTTTTTTTGCTTTTCAATTTGGTTAATGTAAATAAAGGGGGAGAAAACAAAATCTCTATGATTAATTTTCTTCTTCAATGATTAAATAACAGGAGTATTAATTAAACCCATGATTTGTATTGAAACAATTCAATTAAAAATCTCTTGAAAATTGCTATAGTTAATTTTTTTTCAATAAATTAAAAATAATTATCAAAATTATTAGTGTGGATAAAAAAAACAACTATCAAATATAGTTCGATTGTCTTATTCGAAATATTTGAACTACATTTAATTTCAAAATATACTCGCAGTCAAATACTCAATTATGTTGTGTACGAGTAGCCACGAACTAAATGAATACTAATTGTTTATTTACATTACTTTACATATATCATGTGATTATTTATGTTGTTAGGATCAACTTCCTTTTCCCCTATTTTCTTATGATTTAGCCTTATACAAAAAAGTAAAATGAAATTTATTCAAATAATATGCACTAACTTAATTAGAAGTGCATTTTTAATTTTGACTCACTTATAAACAAATTTAAAAATATTATAATTATATATATCATTAAATTAAAGAAAATAATTAAAAATATCTTGTGACGAAGAATATGATGTGCTCAATATTGCAATTATTTGAATTAAACTAAATTCCAAAAAAGTTTCAAAATTAGAATATATATATATATTACTTTTTATTTTAAATTTATCATCTAATCATATTATGAATCTCTTAAAATTTTAATTGATATAATCAAATCAAAACATTTTTTTCTAATTACAATAATATTTTTTAAAGCTATTTAAGTCTTTTGAATACAATAATGTAAAAACATTTTATATTTTAATTAATAAAAATAATTTATATTTTTAATAAGAAAATTTAATTTATTTTTTTTTAAAAAAATTGAGAATAAAAATTAAAATTAACTAAAAATTTTCAGTCTATAAAATTTTTAGACTTTTCTTAAAATTTTTTAGATTTTTCTTCAATCTAAAAAATATAATTTATAAATCAAATGCTTAATATCCAATTTTTCTCAATAATCAATTGAAATAGTATAGATTTAATTTATTCTCAGACTAATTAGGTCTATTTTTTAGCTAATTAATAAAAATTAATCATAGGTATCTTAACAATATAATTTATACTTCTAAATAACAAAAATTTAATTTAATTTTTTAAAAAACTTAGAAAAAATTAAAATAAACTAATTTTTTATAGTCTAGAAAAAATTCCATACCTTTATTTAAACCAAATATATAATGTTTAAGAACTAAATACTTAATATTCAATTATTTTTAATAATAACTTTAATATTTAATTATTTTTAATAATAAATTTAAATATCACAAATATTAATTTTTTTCTCAAATTTTTACAAATTTCCAAATAATATTTTGATTTAAGTAAATTAAAAAAATATTATTTAGATTGAGAAAAAGGAGGTAAAAGTTTATAAATTAGAAAATTTAATTGATTTTAGTTTTTAACTTCATCAAAAATTTTTAAAATAAGTTTTTTCTATTTTAGAAATTAAAAATTATTTTTATTAATAAAAAATATGAAAATAATTTTTTCTAATTGTTTGACAAAAAACTCGATCTAAATAGCTTGAGACTTAAATTAATTATAAGAGTAATTAAATGTTAAATTTCAAAATAATTAAATATTAAGTATTCAAATTTCAAAAATTATATTTGTTTGTGTTGAAAAGAAGTATGGAAAATTTCCATATAGAAAATATTTAACTAATTTAATTTTAAAATGGAAATTTACTTATTACTACTATTATTTCTGAAATTATAAATTTTCTTACTTTAAAATTATAAATTTACTAATGAAAAACGAAAATTATTTTTTATATTACCTGATAAAAAATTGATTTAAAAAATTTGAAAAATAAAAATACTTATTTTAACTATAAGTAAAAGTTAAATTTTAGATTTGATTAAATAAATTAAAAAATAAATTTAAAAAATAAAAATATATTGAAAAATTAGTAAAATTTTTTGATAATTTATTATTTAATATTTGAAGAAAGAACAATATAATAGTGTTTTTTTTTCAAAAAATAAAAAAGGTAATAATATAATAGTGTGAGAAATCAGTTTGTGCGCATATCTGTCATTGTCCGTTGGTCACCATCTAATAATATAATATAATACGCACTGTTGTCTCTGTTGGTCACCATCTAATAATCTCAACCTCATGCCTAGTATCCACACTCTTCCCCCGTAATTAATTAAATTAATATTACTTTAATTTAATTAATCACATCGTATTATCAGGTTCTCCTTAACTCCTTACAATTACTAAACCACCCTTATCATCAATTCAATAAAAATGCTTGCCCTGCGGGACTTGTCGGTAATTATATGACCACTCATCTTTCTTGCGTTATTGCATCATCTGGACTGGAGACGTGATTTCTTATTCATCTTTTTCCGCAATCAATTCCAATCTTGGAATTCCTTTCCCTCTTAAAAAGAAAATCAAATCCCTCAGTTCTTATTTCAGATTTCCTCTCCATTACTGCAACTCCACCTTTTTCTTTTTCTTTTTCTTTTTCATTATCCATTTATTTATTTAGCGGCTGCTAGCTTTTGATTTATTCTGCATTTGTTTCGCACCTTTTTGTTCTATCCTGATTTATGGCGGCGGGGACAATGGCGACCGCCGCCGGAGCGGCGATTTTGTTGTACTATGTGTTGAGTCGGAAATTGGCTGCGAAGGGAGGGGATGGCCAGAATCTGAGCGGCGACTTGTCTAAATCCAGATCGGGGAGGAGAAGGATTGTTCGGAGGCCAGCGCAAGCGCCGGCTACGTGGATGGAAACGATAACTACGCTAACGGAGACGCTTAGGTTTACGTATTCGGAGACATTAGGGAAGTGGCCGATTGGGGATTTGGCTTTTGGAATAAATTACCTGATGCGGAGGCAGGTAAAAAAGAAAAAAGATTATGTGATCATTTATTGTGATTTTTACTGTTTGTGTCCGTGATTAGCTAATTGGTTTTTCTGTTTGCTTCTTTTTTGTTCTTTTTTCGGCAGGGTAATTTGCAAGTTGCGAGTGTGTATGGTGGTAGTGAAAGTGTGGAGCGGAAAGGAAGAGAAATAGTAGGAGAATTGAAAGAGCTGTTGAGATTGCTTACACTTTGCACGCTCTTCTCAAAGAAGCCGTTTCCAGTGTTTTTAGAGTCTGCAGGATTCTCTCCGCAGGATGTTTTTCTTCAGAAGCCGAAGGCTGGGGTCAGTCACTTCTGTTCTTTTCTTTTTCTTTCTTTGGATATATTTACTACAAAGGCTTTGTGGTTGTGGATTGGAATGGGACTTTTCAATGGATAATATTAAGGTACTTACTCTAGGAGATGCAATATATATTAGGATATGCCGGATGATATTGGTAAATGGATCCTAAACTCTTAAAAATATGCCCTTCTCAATGAAACTATTGTTGGGTTTTCTTTTTCTAATGGAGCTATGATAGTTAATCCTGATACTGGATAAAAGTCGCCTTTTCTAGTTCAACTTTAATTAACTGTAAATAAATGTGGCCAATGATGCATTCCGATTGTAGCAATTCACCATAGATGAGAGTTGAATATTTTATGCCAGGTAACAACTTGTCAGTGCCTTTGTAACTGAACTCTTGATAGATCTGGTTTTATTCGTAGAAGGTTTTTAGCTTATTGTCATCTCTGGTTCCATCAGTTTTACCAGATAGCATAGTACGTGTCTGTTTTGAAATGTATGTTGGATTAATTTTTTTTGCAGTCGTGATTGCAGCTTCTGAAGCCAGCTTTCACAATTATACGCGATAAAGATTCAAAACATTTCCTGCTATTAATTCGGGGTACACATAGCATTAAAGATACGCTAACAGCAGCAACTGGTACTGTGGTTCCTTTTCACCATTCGGTTATACATGATGGTGGGGTAAGCAATTTAGTTTTGGGATATGCACACTGTGGAATGGTTGCTGCAGCTCGTTGGATTGCTAAGCTCAGCACTCCTTGCCTGCTTAAAGCACTTGGTGAATATCCTGACCATGAAGTTAAGGTAATCTCAATATATTTTTGGTATGGATTTCTGTTGTACCTGTTTCACTGGTATTTCTTCACCTTTTTAATGTTAAGTTCTGAGTATGTATTTCTATGGGCTTCTTTTGCATTTGAGTTCTCCAAAATCCACTTTTCAATTTTATACTTAAGTTCAAAACAACAATCTCACTTGGCTGGGAATTTGGAAGAATTTTGTTCAGTTTCTCATGGTGCTCACCAATGAAGTATACTGATCTGACCAAAACCATTACTATATATCTTTTAATATTTAACGCAGTTGCATCCAGGTGAAACCATTAACAGAGTTCTTTTAAACAATAATGCTTGATATTGGCTCAGGGTTTTAAATATTAAAAGAATGGAGTGTAAAAGGGCTGCATCCACTTTGGTCCCTAGTATCGTAAATGCTTGCTTTTAGTTTTTGATGAGAAACAATTATTGAATCAATGTAAATAATGTATTGGCTGCCCCAAAATTCATTACAAAATGGCTAATGTGGTTATGTATCACCATTATCTAAAATCCTGTAAGGGCTGCATCATTTTGCTTTTTGATGTTGAAAATTGATATCAATATCTGAGCAAGCTTTGTGAGAGATTTAAGGTTCTTACTATGTGCATTTTCATTCTTAGGAAATTTGTACAGAATTGTTTGTGAGATATCAATTTCATCCAACTGAAAACCATGGTCAAATATCTTATAAGTGATAATACTTGATATGGGCTACCTCCTTGTGCTGTTTGATGTTGAAAAATGATATCAATATCGGTGCAAGTTGTGATAGATTAAGGTTTGCTATGTACATTATCATTCTGTCCTAAAGATATTAATATAGTAAATTTATGCAGAATCATTTGGTACAATTTTCTGCTTCTCTGAACTTTGCATCTAAGTCTACAGTAATCATTTTTAGATTGTTGGACATTCACTTGGTGGGGGTACTGCTGCGTTATTAACATATATTCTCCGGGAACGGAAGGAGTTCTCTTCTAGCACTTGTGTCACATTTGCTCCAGGTATGTATTAACTACTGCTGATCTTTCTGTTTATGCATGACGGAAATGGCATGAGATGCCCATTCTATGGGTTGTTTAACATGACTATTTTGACAGTATTACTTTCTGATTCAGAAATTGTTTTTGCTATAGGCACACTTTCTTTTCATTCATAGGATTAGGACTGGAGTTCATTAGAAGTGCTTTATGGATTTGAAAGAACCTATCCATGAGAATTATGTTGGCCCTGCCATTATATTGAGTTTTTCCTTCTGCATCATTTATGAGTTTATGTGATGCAAATTCATTTAGAGTTGGCACTTTTTTGTTCCCAGCTGCAAACATAGATTTCACTCCGATTGTTCGAAATGCGGCAAGTATAGAGAGGATTAGATAGATTAAGCAGAGTACCATCATATACCACTTGGCTAGTATGATATAATTCTATCTTAAAGCCTTGAACTGTAATGTTTGCAGCTGCTTGTATGACATGGGATTTAGCAGAATCAGGGAAGGAATTTATTGCTACTGTCATTAATGGATCTGATCTGGTGCCTACATTTTCTGCTTCTTCTGTTGATGACCTTCGCTCTGAGGTACTAAAATTCACTCTGACTAAAAGTTGATGCTTATTCTTTACTCTACTGTCAGACTTATTTTTCACTGTTTGACTAGGTAACAGCATCATCTTGGTTAAATGATTTAAGGGATCAGGTTGAGCATACTAGAGTGCTAAATGTTGTTTATCGCTCTGCAACTGCTTTAGGGTCTTGTCTACCATCTATAGCTAGTGCCAGAGCCAGAGTTCCTGGTGCTGGAGCACTTTTGCGCCCTGTTTCTAGCAGCACTCAGGTAAAATTTTGTCTACCCGTGGTTGACTGTCCTGAGAGTTGTAATCACATCCCTTGTTGTCAATCATGTGGAGATATTAAATTAATTTAAATTTCTGTTATGATTGCTCGATGAATGTAAAGAACTTTCCATACATCATCTCCCTCTCCTAATACCTGTTCATTATGTGAATCATGACAAGGTCTCTGGTATATAATTATAGGTTGTGCTGAAGCGAGCACAAAATGTTGCCCAAGCTGTTGTCAGAACTCGTTCGTCTCTATCATCATGGTCGTGCATGGGGCCAAGGCATCGTACTGTGGGTTCACCAGCAAACTCTAAAGAGAATGATTTGCCGGAAGCTTCTGTAGTATCTGAGAGTTCTGAAACTCTTGTGAGTGAAGTTCAATTAAAAGACTCAGTGCAGAACAAACTAGAATGTAGTTCAATCAGTGGATCAGGGCAGGATGATACTGAGGAAGATGAGCCGCTTATTTCTGACGATAGAGTCATAAATTCATCTGCTATTGAAGATGTTGCCGAAGGTGAGTTGTGGTATGAACTGGAGAAGGAGCTTCAGAGGCATGAGAGTGAAGTTGATATACAGGTGCAGGAAGAAGAAGCTGCTGCGGCCAAAGAAATTACTGAAGAAGAGAGTGTTCTGGCCAATGCTGCTGAATCCAAAAGCTCTGTAACTTCAGCAGATGGCTCAGACAGCCACCAGTTTTATCCACCTGGAAGAATCATGCATATTGTTTCCATGCCAACTGATACTGCTAATTCAGATCATGATGGACCTACTGCAGAACATGTAGGTATATACGAAACTCCTAGAGAATTGTACAGTAAGATTCGCCTGTCAAGAGCGATGATTAATGATCACTATATGCCTATGTATAAGAAGATGATGGAATTGTTAATCAGGGAACTGGAAACCCACGAGGACTGTAATCTTATCATGTTACAAGATTAGATATATGATAGAGAAGAAGTGCAAATTTCATATTCACTATTCACTATTCACACTCTAGAGCCATAAACGCTGGTGATTCAGGTCTTTAAAGTAGAAAAAAGGATGCCCTGCTCATGTTGGAAAAAATAACAGTTAACAATAACTGGGTGTAAATTGCAACAATGGTAGCAGGTAATTCGTTGAGGCTTCGTTTGTTCTTAGAGAAGTGAGGAAATGAAGAGAGGAAAGGAAATAAAATTAATCTTATTTCCTATGTGTCGACATCTAGATGAGTAAAATCCAAAACCTTAGCTCTTTTAGTAGCCAATCCAGCAGAAGCCAAACGGCATAGTGTCATTTTAGCTGCAAAAGGAGAGCCGGACCCTCCTCTGTTTCAGGCTTCTCTCACGCAGGATGCTAAGAGGCTTCAATCCAATTTAGAGCAGTCTCAATGAGGCAGCTGACAAATTGGCTAGGAAAGCTTTGGCCGTTTCTTTTTGTTAAAAACTTCAGTGCCCTTGTATATTTTCTTTTCGCTTGCAATTCCATTTCATCAATCAATATCTATCGGTAGGGAAAAGAAAAAGGAAAAAAAAAAAAAAAAAAGCACGAGGAAAAGATATACCATCAAGATGGCAAGGTATATTATACAACTTTCTTTCCTTACGGGCATATCTACAAAATTTTGTGTTCCATCTCTCGAGAATACCTCCAAACGGTCAAAGAGAATCCCATATCCTCTTCGTTATCAGACAATAGCTTAATCCCTGTTTTCATACGCGTTTCGTACATAGTGAGAGATTGAAGTAAAAGTAACTTTAAAATTTCAGGACTTGAGAGCCTCGCCCAGAGGTGAGACTTCCAAAAATTGGTGATCGGAACCGCCTAAAGTAGGGCAGGTACCCGATCACCTGCTAGGTATGTGTTCGTTTGTACAAGGTGTCGGCACGACCCGCCATCTCTAAACGATCATTGACGAGTCGCCTTTCACCCCTGACAGGACGAGTTATCAAATATACCCTAGCCTTCGATATATTTATAATCTGACGCCAAACTCTCCCTCTCTACGTTTTCCGATGTGGGATTGGACATCCACCAACTGGGCTACTAGGGTCCATATTTGGTTAGTTGTTGAACTATTGTCTATCCGAGTTAAGCCAAACAGATGCAGTGGGCTATGGCTTGTAAGATTATATAATCACTGGGCCTCAAAACTTCCTAAAGAGAACCACAAGAAGACTTTGCGGATGCAAATGTAAGTGTGCAACTGAATTTTTTGTGCTTTGGTTAGCAGTAATAGAATGATAAGAGAATAGTTTTAAAATTAAAGAATAAATTTAATTGATTGCTGTTTTTCATTCTCACATAAAAGTGGGTGCAAAGGGGAATGAAATTGTGAAATAAAAAATAAAATGATATACATTATTAATCATATTCTAAATCATTACATGCAGTACATTATCAATAATAATAAAATTATCATTTCCACTCTCGCTACCTTTCCTAATATTGATTTCAAGTAACCGAACAGAAAAGTCCGGAATGTTCAGAAAAAAACAATAGCAGAAAGGCACGAGTTAAAACAGATCTTCAAATGATTTATCATTGCATCTATCATTTGTGGAAGGTGACAGTTCATCATGTCTGGCTGGCATAAAAATGAATACTTTAATTTTAAATCGAAGTACATATTTTTTCAAATACTTTAATCCACTTTTGCTTCCAGGAGCCTTCCACTCCTGGCACAACAACAAAAACGTTGGCGTATGGTACGCTCTGAACCTTCAGCTACGGATTGCTTTAGCTTCATTCCAATCAGACACGGTAATGAGATTTGAAGAAGCCTGTCAGTCCTGGAATAACACCCATCATAAATTTATGCTCAGCAATTTAATGATATCAACCACCATAACGGGTCTTGAGAGACTCCAGGGGTTCTTCTTCCATTACACCTGCACCTGTTGTAGCTAAGTACTCACGGATGGTCGTTTTACGGTCTCCAAGGAAAGTGTGATCCAAAAAATTATCATAAGCTTCACTGCCAAGATTCCTTGCTGCCAAGACACTGCAGGGCATTTTATCACTTTCAGTTTATAAATATAGAAGGTTGCGTAGAAAAAACATGGCTTGAAAATAATAATTAGCCCGATTGAGAACTTCCAAACAAACAAAATGGTATCAACTCACTTGTTAAGGCTGCTCAAAAACAAGTTGGCATTAAGAAGTAAACTGGCTAAAGTAGCCAACAAAATTGAAGAGACAAGATTTCATCAACTAAAGACACTAGTGAAATTTTGATATCGATAAGCACAAAGATAGAAATCTGTGGCAGTATTTTCTGGTGTCAATTAAGACAACTAAGCATTGCTGTTTCTCATTTCATGTGTGAAACTATTAAGCTGTTCTTTTGGGGCACAGGTATCAACAAACACTTCAGACTGGCGAAAGACGAGTGACTAATTTGTTTCAACCTGAATTTTGCTATAATCTAATTAGACAGACGATAAATAAAAATTTTTCGCTGGAACATGCAATTGCCAGCAATAAACCACTCCGTGACTTTGGTTCACTAGCATTACTGTAATTGGAAGTAGCACTTATCAGTGTCGAAGATAAGTACGGCAAGGTAAGATATCGTCTCTCCAAATCTTATGGATGTTATATCTTCCATAATGCTGAAAATAAATCTCCTCATTCCCTGCAGAAAATTAGAGAACAGATATAATATTGCTTTGGTACTGTTAATTGACTAGGAAATGGAAAAATTATGATCACAATTCAGCCAGAAGCATGCATACATAATACAACCTCAAACATCATGATGATATTATCACCCAATGTAAAGAATCTCAACAATATATGATCTAGACATTCTCTAATTTATTGGAGACAACCATCATAATAAAAGAAGTAGAAAAGTTCTGAAACTTTGAAGGTTCAAAATGCAGAAATATCACCAGGAAGCTGGCCAGAAATTCATGAAATGCATAAAGCGAAATATGTCATATGCTTTTTCTACTGGTCAAATCCATGAGACGATTACCTTTGCATCTAATTTGGAAAAATTCCTCATCACTGTAACGAGCACAGAGTACCTGCATCAATCTCCCAAAATAGTAGTCTATTAACTAGAAGATTCACGTGCTCATGCAGAGGAAAGCCAGCATATATGCTAAAAGGAAACAAAGAAGCTATTGGTATTGCAGAATCAGACACATACCGCAGGACTACCAAATGGCTTGCCATCAAGTGTTTCAGGCACGACCTGCAAGGGAGCAAGAAAATAAAAAAAAAAAAACACATAAAAAAGTAGGTGCTTGAAAATAAGTTTATCCATATAAACACTAATCGTTTGTAAAATTTAATCCGTCAGCAACTCACAGCTAGAAATCGAAACTCAAGCTCCCTGTCCATAAACGCAGGAATCTGGCTTCACAAAACAACACACAATTAGCTAAAATTTGTTAAGATTTCTTGAAAATCACAATCACCTAATCATTGTTCATCTCTTAAAAAGCATAACAATTCCTACATACCTCAGCTTTATTAATCTCAAAAACGGTAACTACAAGAGTTTCACCTTCACAAGGCTCCACACTCAAACTAGAAATTTCCTGCAAACAGATATCAATTCATTTTCTTAAAGATCAGAAAGCTAAAAAAAGAGTTATTTATAGCTAGACACAGACCTTAGTTTCTGGCTTAGCGATGTCCCGCTCAAAGAAAATTGGGGCCACGTGTGCGAAGACGCGCCGAAATCCGTTCAATCTAGCAATTCTGAAGTTTAAAAGATCAGGAAATGTACTGCTCGCGCTCCTCTCTGTTCCATTAAACACCATATTAAACACATTTATTTGTCACATGTATGTATGCATGTATAAAGATGATTCGTGCATTGATTTAGGCGCATGATGATGATTGCACGTACCGGAGAGTAGAGAACCGAAACCGCAGATGGAGATGAGACCGGCGGGAGAGAGAATACTGTGGAAATCGGACTCATCCCTGAGCTCTGGTGGAGAGATCGCCGCGGACATGATCGGAGAATGTCTTTGGTGGACGGATTTCAAAGAGAAGTTAGGTGAAGAGAGTGATGAACAGTTGAGACGCGAGAAAGTGATCGGGCACGCCCGACTTGCGCGTGACCGAGGAGGCGCGTGAAGGAATGGAACAGACAGAATAAACGAAGAAGTAGTCATGGACCGGCGAGGATAGATTCCATTGTGGAATGTTAAGCGGTGTAACTGAGATTTGAGTCAGTGATAGGGGTAGTTTGGTCAGATCGTAAGAAAGAGGTTCCACCTGCATTGCACGTGACCTTCTTCAGTATCAAATTCTGGGCGTCGCATGCTAATGACTAAATGACATAGTTTAGTTCTTCAGTCAATTTCAGATCATCTCCGGGAGACGATGCCGTTGAAATGGTGAGCATCAAAATGCTAAAAAAAAAGAAAAAAAAAAAAGCAATTTGATATTGTTTGGGATAATTTAGTGACTAAGTTTGGAATTAATTGTAGGGTATTGCATTGGCAACCGAATGCAGGAACAAGTGTGAACAGGCAAATACTGAACGAAGTGTCGCAGTGCGTGGAGGGCATAAATGGAGTGAAAGGAGGGAGGTGGAAAGCTGCTCTCACTTCCTATAAGCCCATGGTCCGAGATGCTTCTTTTCTTTCTTTTCTCTATTTTACTTTTTATCTTTATTTTCTCTCTATTTCTGAAATTTGAGAACCAAAGCAGACCAGTCGCTAACGGCGGAATTCCCTCGGGATTTCTTTGGGATATCGCTGCCGGAGCAGCCAAACAAGTACTATTTCATGATCAGAGGTCAAAGGCTGGTTGTGGAGGCGGATTCCTCAATTCAGACTATTATGGAGAAACTGCAGTCTTACAGATCTAGAATCGCGCTTTTTTTTTAGGTTAATTTTGTTTACTTTTACTTTCTGCTCTATTTTAAGATTGAAAATTTTGCATGAAAGGTGATTTATGGAGAATGATATAATGATTGTATAGGGGTTTCAGTATCAACTTGGAGATTTTCAGTTGAGAGTGGGAAAGGTTGTTCCCAGTCATTCTGAGAATTTGAGAGGAATTGTTATGGAGGTATTCTACTACCATCTTATGTTATGGTTTTGACTTTCAAGATAAATTAGCATAAAGTTGGCATACATTTAAGCTATTTGATTTTTTGTTCATTTTATATGATTTTTCTATGCATTCTGTATAGATAGTCCCAAGTGTTTGTGGTATTTGGATTTGTCTATTGATGCGTATTTAGGGATTTGAATGTTTAGAGTGAATGTTGGATTTTAAGTTTGGAGTCACTTGTATTTTTAGAGATTAACATATTATATCGTGTTCACTTGCAGTTCGGTCTAAAAATTAAAGCTTTTGTCCTTTGAATACCATCTATTAGTAGCAATCCCTGCTTGCAAGATTGCTGTCAGAATTAATTGGAAACACAAGGATTTCAAGTCATCTCATCTTTCGGTGGATGAAGTTTGAGCACAATAATTTACTTGACTCTGTATTAGTAATTAATTTTATCGTTTGATATTTCGACTTTATTCAACTTATCAACTTTCTGTCTCTCGTAGACTTGTAACAACACTTTATTGTCTTTCTGCATTGGTTGTTTGTTGTAACTTGGTCGTTAAAAGCGAATCTATTCTGATAGATTTTGCACCTTTAAAGGTGGAGTATCTTCCCATATCTTCAATGGAGAAAGGCAGGCAAGTCATGGAAGAATTTCTTGATATATGGCAAGAGGCTGTCTCAAAAAGATCATTACCTGGTCATTTTATACGCATAGAACCAAACTTTGCTGAGTATGGTCTTTTGGATCATTATACTTCACAACATACGGCAGTGCAGTATGCTACTGTTGTAGCTCAAATGATTGCAACGCAAGCAGCAGCAGCAAGAAATTAGGAAGGCATCGGCATGCTCTTCATGTATGCTTATTGTCCAACTGACCCTTTTCTTTGTAATTCAATTGATCATGAGGTTGGATTCTCGGTGATGTTAAATCCTTTCTAAACTTGCTTATTTGTTTTCTTCGTATCAGCAAACATATACAGCAGAAAGAAATGGAATAGGTATCCTTTTCTTGTATGAAAGATTATTATATTGAGGAATCATCATCATTCAGGTGTTTTTTTTTTTGTCATTCAATTCTTACACTAAATATGATATTCTTGGTCCAATACAGTTCATATTTACATGAAAATACGATGTAGGCTCTGAAAGGCTTTGTTAAGCAACCACTATCTAGTTTGCTCACTTTAAGCTTGTTTGAAGACCATCAAAGGGTCGACCTGTGGAGATGGTGAATCGTGAAAGAAGAGGCATATGGCTGAGATATCATCTACTGCAATGCCCCTTTTCTTATATTTCCATGCCCGAACAGCGCATTGCACCAACCTTTTAGCTGATTTTTCTCTATCTGGTGTTGAACAAACAATCTCCACTGCTTCTTGGTTGGAAATAACATCCCATAGCTGAGCAAAATAATGCCTCGAAGTTAGTTAGATTCCTCTTGGTTAGATGGCAAATGAAATGTGTGGTACATTCGCAACTGTATGAATATAATCCATTCTGCTTTTCAACTTGCTTTAAAGACTTGATTAAGTTCAATATTTGCCCCCTAAAGTCTAAACCTCTGGACATTTCAATCAACCCTGAATATGGTTCAAAACTTTTAAGCACTAGACAGTCTCAGCCTCAGCCTTGACCTTCTAGTTATTCCAGCGATCAAGATTTCTGACGATTGACTGTATTTTGTTACTCTAAATTAAGCTAACTGTATTTTATTACTCTAAATTAAGCTAACTGTATTTTATTACTCTAAATTAAGCTAAGTTTTGATTATCGGAACTGCCAACTAAATAAAGAAAATTTACATTTCCAAAGAACAAAGTTAAGCAGAAAGTCATGCTTTTGTGATTATAAGAGAACGATAGCAAAGAAAATGTATATGCATACCCCATCTGTTGCCAAAATGACAAACTGATCTCTGCTTGTGATGCTTCTTTGGGTCACCTCAGGAATGGAAATAAGCCCAAAATCTTTGACACAGTAGTCACCGAAAGCTCTTGATAATGCTAATCCCGGCCTCTTCCCATTTGGCATCCAGACTCTATACACCCCTGGCTCATCTTGCAAACAGAACACTTGACCATTGGACTGTGTTATTCGTTCAGCCTCCTCTACAACCACCATAAACAAACAGGAGCACAAATCTTCAGGTAACAAATTGCTCATTTACATAACACAGAATATGAGGGAAGAAGAGATCACTAACGAGGTAAATTAGGCTTGAAGTCAATAGTAAGCTGAAGTGGCACCAAGATGCCATCATCAGAAGTTGTTGCTAACACAGCCCGAGAATCGCCAACATTTGCTATCACCAGATGATCTCCCTGAAGTCAACATTTGTAGACAAATTTTAGGCTACTTTTAAAATGATCTAGTTACTTTGCTGAAACATCAAATTGACATGATTTGGCATTATATCCATCAAGAATGGAAGAAACCATCTATACCTGTTTAACAATTGTTAAAGCTGTAGTACCACTGGTAAAGGCATCGATATCAGGATTCTCCTTAAGTTCTTGATCAATGACTGCATAAGTTTTCAAGTAGGATTGCTTCCAAATATCAAACTGATGGAGGTTTCTATCCAATTCCATTTCGAAATCCATGTCAAGTGATGTCAATGCAAGAGTTCTTTGCCAATTGCATAGCAGAGAAGAAGGAACAGATTCTCTGACTCTTTTAGCAACAATATGTCCCCATGGACCATGCCCGTCAAAGATCCCACAAAAGATCATATCATCTTGGCATCCAAATTCCTACCAAAGCAAACGCATGTCAAGAATTAGAAGGCTAATAATAATTCCGAATTTGACAGTCATGAACTTGTCAGTTTTAACTCGAGTACCTAGAGTCATCTTTAGAGTTGTGAGTTTGTGAATTTAAACCTAAATCCTGCCTAATTAACCAAAAAAAAAAAAGAAATTGATGGTCATGAGCCTAACATACCTCCCACACAGTCAAGCAGTCTTGATTAATTCCTTTCTGCCCTCTCTTGGAGCAAACTGAGGCAAAATTATTTGATCTGTTGGACTTCGATTTAACAACACCAGAAGAACTCAACATCAAGTCATTCTTCCTTGCATCTTTTGCCAAAGCTTCTGCAGCTTCCTTTCCTGCATCTTTTTGGGAATTCTTCCCTTTCTTTATTGATACTGTCCTAGCCAATCCATCAAACATAGATGGAAAAAGAACCATCGAAACTTTACAACCTAACCGCACAACAAATCAGTCAGTTATAAAGTCCAACCTTGAAACTACTTCTTTTCAAGCTCATAAGCTCGTAACTTGAGACACATCTTCAGTACCATTAAACTAAAACCTTATAGTTAAAACTAATTAACTGGTTTTTCAAGAAATTCAACAGAAGAAACACAGAACAAAAGCAAGCCCATATAAATGAATTTGACGATGGATTGAACAACTTCTGGATATCAGAAATAAATTGAAAAAGACAAAGAAGCAAAATCAAAGTTCTTTATCATCATCTAAAGTCAATACTAGATAAAAGAAAACAATCATAGAAACCTTGTCACTTATGCGACTTTGGTTGGTTCACAGCAAGAACGATCACCCTTGCAGGACTGGCAAGAATCTTACGTCACGCCAGCTAGCCAACGTATTTGTTGGACATTCAAAGGATTCTTCTTCGTCTTCTTTTGCTGGTTGCTTATGCTCCATTTCGTGTCTTCTTCTTGAGTTTCAAGTTCTTTACGTACGTAAAATGTATGGCATTACGGTAATTGTAAGCTGGATGCTTTGAAATGACTATTATGCCATCGCTTTTGTTACACGAGGTGAATAAATTGTGGGCATTTTAGACAATTGAGTAAGATGTTCACATTAAGAATTGCGTCATGATTGCCAATTGGTTTACGATACTAATTGAGGATTGGACGATGATTATTCCACGATTAGTATTAACTGATAAAAATATTGTATGTAAGATTGGTCAAAATCTAAAACAAGTGGCTCTTGCATTCTCCCCTTATATTTTTTATGCGTTGAAATCTTTAAATGCTCAACAGATGTTTCCTGATTTAAATCTTGCATTCTAAGGTGGGGAGAGGTATGGATTTTGGATCTCACCCTATCTAAAATTTTGAAATAATTTAATAGTCTGTTTCTATAATATTAACTCACTAATACTATACGCAGTATATATATAACTCTTACTGAATTTTTATATAGTTTATATATTTTTTATGCAAATATGTTAATTATATAATTTTGGATTTTTATTTTTTCTTTTCTTTCCTTTAAAAATAATTTTTTAAAAAATTTTAAAATTATTGTCAATATATTTTACCGGTCGCAAACATCTTTTTCATTCATTTTCTTTAATTCTTTTTCTAATAAAGTGAGTCTTTTTACCTTATTTTTGGCATATTTTCTTTGTTTTATCTTTGGAGGTTTTGTTTAGATTCCAAATCGTGCTATAACACTAAATATAGTGAAATCTATTTAATGATTAAGACATAGGGCCATTTAAAAAGATTTATGATAAATATAGAATAATGATTTTGAATCAAGTCAATGTGCTATTACTAGAAATATTGAGAATTAGTTTTATATTGATATTCTAAATTATAAGAATATTTTCTTTTATCAATATCATGACTATTTATAAATGTAAATATCTATATTATTTTTTAAAAAATTATATTTTAAATAAAATGTAAAATGCATAATATGAAATATGGTATAAATTATATTAAAGTTTTAGTTTTAAAAATTGCAAAAATGAATTAATACAGAAATAATGTTTTGAGTTACGTTTGAAAAGTCATTAATTAAGTTGCACTAACTTATATTTAAATTAATTAAATAATATTTGATATAATATATATATATATATATATATATAATACCATACAATTCCAAGATTAAAAAATAAATGTCGGCCAAAGACATATAAACTATAATAATAGGGACAGATTGTTTCATAGTCATTAAATTAAGATATACTTGTGGCTGGAGGAGCATTGAAATAAAATTCTATATCTTCAAAGAGCAGTTAGATAGAAACTATTAAACCAAATATTTGATTGCGAAAGGTTTTCAGAATTAAAAAAGAGTTTGTGCGTAGTTGCAACAAACCAATAACTAAAGTCCATATATATATACTATGCCGCCGCTTAGAACATTCATATGCATAAATATAAATAATTTCTTCGTTAATTTTTTTTATTCGCAATTTCATATTTTTTTAATATTATAACATAAAATGATGTATTGATAAGAAAATAGTATATGCTATCAAAGAAAAAAAAAATCAAAAGACGTAAAATCATTAGTACTCCCATGATGCACCAAACGCATGGCTCTCATATAACGAGTCAAATCTAGGGGCCAAAGAAATGAGAGGGGTCAAACACTACATATGATTATGGCCCATAGTGTCGTTGTGATCAAACATTATAACCACAAACAGTTCTGGGATCTCGGTGGACTGTCGAATATGGGTCCACAGGCACATCATTGGAAAGATGAAAGGACAATTGCTAGACTTGGAGCCAGGAATACAAATAAAGCAGTGAAAAGTGGAGAAAGATATTATGTTGCCTCTTGCAATGATAGGTTGAACGGCTAAAGTCATAAATAAATTTTTAAATTTAAAAACAAATTAATAATAAAAATAAAATGATTTTTTTAATTAAATATATTTTTAAATTTATATTATTTCATAAAAAAATTACTATTAAAAGTATTTCTTGTGAGGCGAGAAGTCTGTGAAAATAGAGATAGAATAAAAATTTTTTTCCATCAATAGGATAAGATAAAGAATAAATGATAGTTTTCGCTTCACTCACTTGTTATTCTCAAGTCAATGTCCCCTTCTATCAATATTTTGAATTTTTTTGATAAAATAATATAAGATCAAAAACAATTTTGACGAAAAAAATTTATATGATGAAATAGTACAAGTTCAGGAGTAAATCTAATGATTTTGGTTATATTCAAAACCTTTTCGTATATTATGTTAAATTATTAGATCAATTATATATATATATATATATATATATTATTTCAATAGAAAATATTTAAAATATGTCATTCATTTAATAACTTAATATAATACGCACATAATCATTCATCTATCTCCCATACTAAGGAAAGTGATAATGATCGAGCCTAGTATCAAATTTCGGACGTTACCTGTTTCGATTTGATCTTTAATTTCTTGCATTACCTTAAACTATTCAACTAATGGTCCAATGATCTGTACAGGAACATTACCTGTTGCACATGAGGCATGTGAGTCAGAACAGCCAAAACTAGGCCTAGTTAGATGAATTAGATTGCCAAATAATTTTGGTATGGGCCTAACTTGCATTCAAAGTTTAAAACTTCCAACTCCGATATGACTTTGTACATCCTTCGCCGACTTGACTGGAACCAAATTACCGTAAAAGGAAATTACCAAATTACTTTTGGTTCCCAAAAGTAACCAAATTACCGTCCAACCTGTATCCAAATATCGCCGTAAAAGGCAAACTCTCGCGCTGCTGGAAATCTGCATGTTGTTCCCTATAAGCAATTGAACGCGTTCGGTGCTCTCTTCTTTTGTTATATTTTTCTATTTAAAATATCGGGTGGCTCAAAAAATGAACCTAAAGTCACCCAAGAAATATGTAGTCTTTCTACCAAATATATACATTTACCGTGCATTTGAAATCAAACAAACCAGTAGCATCCAAAACTTCAGGAAACAAAAATTAGCATTATTCCAAAGAAAAAAAAGGGAGATGCTGAAACCATTCTCATTGATGTTAGATTTTTGAAATTGATACAACAGTGATCAGATTACATTTTCTGAGAGACGATCATAAATAAAGGCCCCCTCTCTTCTTTTCCATTTTCATGTTCCTCTCTTTCTAACCAGTATGCAACTTCTTTTGAAAGAAAACAAAAAAGAAAAATTTCTGTAAATAAATGGAAAAATTTTGGAAAACACTGGTGTATTCTGTGCTCACCACCAGATGATAGAGTTCTATTCGAAGCGTAACACTTGGCAACAACAGCACTACCTATGGAGGAAGAACACCAGGTTGCTACCCAATAATTGAGATGACCTTTAACTGCTCCTCAGTTAATAAAAAACTTGAGAAGCATAATATTCACTCTCATTAAATACAGGTCTTAAATCTTCCCTGCACATGAAATCCAAAGGCAAAGAAACAAGATGTCCACGAACTGCTTGCAATCTCTCTATGGGATCAGTTTTTCTTATGTCTCCATTTTGGTAAGATTCAAGCTTTTCAGGGGCAATTCCTAAATCAATGGTAGTGTGGCCAAGTCTATCCTTCCAAAAGGTCATGCTTTGTCTAAGTGCAGCTCTGTAAGTATGTGATTAGTTAGCACAAAAAATAGAGAGAAAATGAAAGGGTAAAGTAGAAAATAGGAATATAGAAGATATCTATACCTGGAATGTATAAGATCACTAGGAATGCAGGAAAAGACATCCTGGTAGATGGTTGTGTTTGTCTGCCAAATGAATAACCAGTGGATGATTATTACTTTGAAACCATACTCAACGCACCAGTATATGAGTTTTAATTTGAGACCAACAAATGCAATTTAAGGCTCCTTTTCTGAAGCACTTGATCGTGGGTTCAGTTTTGCTAAATTAGGCAACATGGCCTCCTAACAAGCTAAGACAATTTGCAAATCACAAGGCTTCCCAGCCATGATCAGATTCTCTGGTGAAAAAACCTATGACCAACTATTGTTGAGTCAGGCACATAGGACCAGGCTGTTTGCTACTTAGGGCTAGAAAGATCGTGGGACTCATTCCCGAAGACATGGTTGCCAGTCCAATCAGAATTTCAAAACACTGTTGTTCTATAGATAAAAGTGACCCCGAAATAATTTCCTCCATTGTTTTTTGTTTGGATAAAAAGGGAAAATCCAAAAAAAAAAAAAACAATTTGGCTATATTACAGCCAAACTCTACCCTCAATACACGTGGGACACTCTCCAGATTAAGCAACAACTTATGGTACGTAAAATCATTTTCTTTCCTATTCTATGTAATTGTTTGTTTGAATATTTCTACATAAACAGATAATATTCACATTTTTAGAAACAGTATAAATCAAAGACTTCCATGATACCAGCAGTTTACAAGTTCTTCCACTGACACAGGAAATGCGAGACATGGAGAGTGTTTCGCCATGGCTCCATGAGCCTCTCAAAATCAAATAAAATTTAATATGCCCCAAAAAAGGAAAACTCAAAATTTCCTGGCTCCATCACTAAATTCTTCATTGTGAACCAGTGTTGTATATATAACAGTTAGACTTTAAATAAATTACTCTCCAATAATCACAAATCTTTGCTTCTCACCTTTGCAGTTCCCATCCATACGCCTTTGTAAGTTGAATCAATTACCGGGTCTATTATTTGATTGATCTGAGAAAAAAAGGAAAAAAACAGAGGGTCTACAGTATGAGCAAAGAGATGCAAAAACCACCACAGTAGTTTACCATTGATTTATCAGTACTAAAATTTCTTCAATTTTTAAGAAGTCGATGTCTTCAGAGAGTCATACTAACTTCTTTGGCAGGAAGACCAAGGTGTTCAGACCACAATGAAAGGCGAAGGCTCAAAGCAAATTTTCCAGCTTTCCAAGGCTTTCCTCCCATTGACGAGTCAATCAATTCTTTGTCTTCTATAAGTACACCAATCTAAACAATAGATTTTTTTAGCAATTCAGAAGCTTCATTAGAAGTGATAAATTTTTTTATTGAAGACAAATGAATCTTAACCAAGGTATGTTTTACACAGGGATCATACGGAAATCAATGGCAAAAAAATAAAAATTAACAGTGTGATTATTCAACTACCAAATCATCTACTTCAGACAGTAATGGCAGAATTTTTAAGAATAAACGAAGTTTTTTACCAACAAAATAAACCGCAGGTAAAATTCTCTAGGTTGCTCATGTAAATGTTGGGTGCCAAAACAGCAATTATACATGCAAGCAGAGATAAAAAACATACCTTCTGTACATCAAGGATGATAAAATACAGAAAAGAAAAAAAAAAAGAAATATAAGGGGGAAAATGGAAAAGGAAACCAGCTAAGCTGAAATCTAAAAACCACATAAGAAGGCTACAAAAAGGAACTCCTATATTGCATACAGATCGTCATTTATAACTTTGGCAATTTGCCAATTTCCAGTGAAAAAAAGAATGCTGCTGAACTTTGGCCCAACTTTACCTACAAACATAGATCAATAACTTCTAAACGTGAGAAAATGGCAAAGATGAAGTAGCAAATCTAGCCAGACAACAAACTAAAAAGGACAAAAATGGGAGCAGAAGAAAATTCATGCAGCATGTCATTAAAAGTGATAGACATCCTTATCATTCAACAGAGAAAACTTCAGAAAAACACTTGTCAACAAAAAAAGAAACAGCAATGGGTAGCTACAGGTAAAAAAGAATCTAGTGACATTAAAATTTAAATTTGTTGTCGCATATTAGTTGATGAATGCAATATGTAACCAAAATGAAAGTAATTAAAAGTAATCAAAACTCTGGCAAGATATTTTAGATTCATGAAGCAGTAATCCTTGACAAAGGATATTGTTTAAGAGGATTCCTTGAAATAAATCCTTTTAGGCATTTGCCATAATGTCAATAAATATTTATATGTCATAAACAACTCAGGTAGGGAGCATTCATGTAAATTTATACTGTGATTACAATTTTGTATGCAGAATAAAATGCAATCATAGCAAGAAGACCACTAAATTAAGTGATACCTCAGAATCTCGTGAACCAAGAAAACTCCTATCATTAATATTAGCAGATCCAATCAGAGTTGCACAGTCATCAATTATCATGATTTTGCTATGAACATAGACCTGAATACAACAATAGAAAAAAATAAAATTTTAGAGGTACTAATGTACTGTAAAACATGCTGAACCTTATTGCACCACATTACTAAGATGTTATAAATTGTTTCCAGATGCATAAAAACAGCATTTTCCGATGAATGGGAACAAAGATAAAAACGAGTGCATAAATAATCTGAGATATGCACACAAGCCAATACCTGACTGGTGGCAACTGGACCACCATCAAAAAGTTGACCATAAGCTCTGAGACCATAAAAAGAAATGTAATCATGCGTTTTTGGACCAAGAACCTCATAAAGATTATGCAATATTGAATTCTGTCCTCGGCAGATGGTTCTGTATTGCCAATGCATTATAGCTCTCAAAGATGCAGCGCCGCTATCATCTAAACCACCCTATAAAAACTAAAATTAGTTAACACAAAATTAAACAACTGAGTTTTAAATTAAAAGGAATCAATCAAGGATTTGAACCTGGAAACCAGGAATCAGAGGTAAGACAATAATAACTCTGAAACACTTCTTCTCGTTGTATGCCCGCATGATACGCCGATATAATGCTTCTAACACACGATTCTGTATAATTTCATCTCCTGAAAGACCTGATATAAAAAATTGATTCTGGGGACAGATTGCCCAAGAATTAAGCAAATGTCAGGAAAAAGGAACAGCAAATTAGAGACTTTCGCAAGCCTCCCAAACCACAAAGTCTCAATACTCCATGCTGATGAAGAAAACATAAAGCCAAAGGAAATAAGCATGTTGTGCACACAATTGTATTTGTGTGTTTCAAGTTATTAAATTAAAATGTTTAGATAATTCATTCATAGAATCAACTGTTAAGACCTCAGGATAAAAATTCTTCTTGATCTCGTTATCAATATCAAAAACCCTTCCAAAACTGCTCAAAACTCACAAATGCAACATTCACCCTAGACAAAATGACCATCCTTCTGCATAAAGTCTTTTTTTTTTTCAAACTCAAATTCAGTTAATATAGTAATCAATTTATAGCTTCCACATGGGTATATATCAGAGCTTCAAGGTGGCAGGTACAGAATACAAGAAGACAGCTAAGATAATTTGAAAATGTGCACACAGCATCCAATCAACCAAACAAAAATGAGAAAGCTGGGTTGGTAGCATAATGCTAAAACACTTGACGAAGTCTCTAATTTTGAATTTTTGAGTGATTCCTTCTCGTTTCTTGCCATTCTGCTTCTCTAATAGCCATTCTGTTAAACACTTGACCAATGATTCTTTCAACACTGCATCTGTCTATGCCATGCCAGGTCGGGTTTCCTTTCTTTTTTTTTCCCCTTCAACTAAATTTATTCCGCTCTTCCTTGCAAGTGATCCAAATTCTCACTCCCAGAGACTAGCTTTAAAGAAGCTGTTGGGTGAGACCTTTTATCATTCAAAGGAAAATGTAAAGACTATTTCGGACAAAATTCTATTGGATATAATAGTTTGTATACTACTCATTTGATAGATATCGAGTAGAATTCACTGAGTTTCAATAAAATATTCCATAAAGGGTTTATACCTCAATATATATAAAGTTCTCTGCTTTCTCAATGAGAGAACAATAAGCACAGTGAATACTCTCTTCAATTTGGCTCGTTCCAGCAGACCACTGGCTCACACTCCTTATAACCTGAAAGTGAGAAGTGATTATTGAAGGCAGAGCATACAGACTAATTTAATGGACAAAATATAATGCTTATGGAATCGCTGTAAATCATACTGCAATTTGTCATGTACACTTATCACAAAGAAAGAACATCAAGATGATTATTCTAGTCTATTATACAAGGCCAACTACTAGTCATCATAACCTGTAATCTTCTGGCCAACCTACAAAACCATCATATAATAATATATAAACCCTTCATTTTTACAGTCCCGAGATAGTAAACTAGCTAAGAAAGGCTAGCGTGGATTTTAAAAATAAGCACTTATTTTTCTTAAATAGATGTCTCAATATGTTTTTCTCCAATAGATGTCTTAATTACTCCAAAATTGCTCTGCAGGTAATGAATTTAACCAAACTATAAAATGCTCAGGGAAAACCTCAACAGAACCCAAAAGTTATCCATACCTCAATCAAAGTCAGAATTGACCATAATTAGTGCAGGCTAGGTTTTATAATATCCAATGCATGAAGTAACTATAGACCCAGCAAGGTTACTAAGACCATCATATAATCACTTAGCAGCTGATTTCTTAATGCTTGGACAAGAAAATAAAAACTTAGTATAGAAGCCCACCTGACAACGACAAGAAGTACATGGACCAACTTGCCCAGTTTCATCTCCAAAACCAATCTGATCTCGTCGCTCTTGCATTTCCCACCACTCTAAATCTGGGGTTTTGGCAACATTCTGCAGCAATAGATCTGGAGCCATTTTCACATGAAGATCCAAGACACTATGGTCATCTACAAAGCCTTTCATTGGCATATCAGGAACTACAGGTTCAACTTTGGATTTTCGAAAAGGAAGAGAGAGGCTTATTCCAGGAGGAGAGTCCAACTCATTTAATTTTGGGCCTCCACCAAAACCATCTGGAACTTCAACTTCTTGAGGCAAAAGTAGAGGGATATCTTGTAAAGAGGATCTAGAAGAAAAAGAATCCACCTTTTTAACTTCTTTAGACTTATCTTCAACCTTCTTACTTTCAACCTCCAATTCTTCGCTGCTTCCCCTATAGTGCGGAATAACCATGTGTTGCTGAGGCATAAGTAGTGGAATTGTTTCCTCATAAGGAGCTTTATTTCGCTGGAAATATACAAATTTATATCAATATTAATAATCTGTCACAAACTTTACAGAAATAAATATACTAATTTGAGGTGATTGCTAAGGCTAACCTTTGCATGGTTCCAGCGCTGGACAAAATGCCTGGCTACATCACGGCAAGGGGGCCCCCATAGGGCACAGTGCACATCATGCCAAGGCATTCGAGGATATTTTCCACGCTCCAATTCATCTTTCATTGTATCTTCCCATGAATTTGGTTCAGATTCCCTGCAATATAAAATTTTAAGTATGTCACATTGCTTATAAAATGCAATCACATTGCTTATAAAATGCAATCCTGCGCCTAATCAACTTAACTAATGTTGGGATTGGGTAGCACACTGATTAGTATCCTTGATTTTTTAGCACCTGGCTAGAACATTGATAATTGAACTAATAGGTCATGCTCTGGCACAACATAAAATAAAACATACTAAAAGCTAAATTATAAGCATCTAAATCTCTTTAATTGAGAATATTCCTTCAAATGTTAATGTCCAGAATTTTCATGACATTAATCTTGACCTATCCCAGTAGTACAATTTCAAAGATAGTCTGACAGTTGAAGAACAGAATCAATAACACTAGATATATGACAAGACAAGTAACCAAGAGTAGATCACTTGTATTTCATTATCTATCCCTTCAAAAACAGTACTGGATATTCCTCAGGAAAGGACAAACTTACCTCGGATTATAGTAATCCTTTCCAGGCCAGACAAGAGAAGGGTAGTCACCTACTCTGTGTTCACGTGTATCATAACGGCCAAAGCACAAATCTAGTCCTCCAATAAAGCAAATCTGATAATCAACAATGACAAGTTTTTCATGGAGGGACCTATATGTAACCAAAAATTATATCAGAAACAGAGAAAATTCTTTCTAATAAAGAAGATAGCTAAAATTTTTTGCCCACTAAAACTCTTCAAAAGGTCGCCAAAAATGCATACCAAAGGTAAACACCACTGGAAAAGTGGTCAGGATAACGCAAAACCCTCACATTCTCATGAATGCTAAGAAGCTTTCTCTTGCTAAACACACTGTTGATTTTCAGAGCAAGAGCCACCTCTTTGTAGAGAAGAATGTATATCTGAAAATCATGAGATTTACATTATATCACAATCATCCAACTGAAGTAGGAACATTAAGAATGAGTCAGTGAAGTTCCTTGTTACATATGACTTCGTTTGACAGTTTCTCTCAAAGCTTTTGATTCCTCATTTTACTTGTAGTTGCAGTATGATATTAAGGTTCCTCAGCTCATCAAAGATAGTTAGCAGTTGCCATTTCTTTTTAATCAGTGAAAGAATAACTTTGAGCTCTAAAAATCTTACTATGATGCATGTATCTAGATGGGTAAAAAGGTAAAATAATTCAATAACAGCCAAGATTAATATTATGTTCAACCTGAAATATGCCTGAAACTCAAGATATCAGAAAAAACAAAATTCTTTTCAAATTAAAAAAAATCTATTCGCTAAAAATGTAAGATCCCATTCAATAACTTAGTCACAAATCCTCATGCTCTGATAGCATTCAGTGATGGCAAGTGTTTTGAACTATTCATCCCAAAGGCTAATGAAATTTGCCATCAAGAGATAATATGTCTTGAGAAGTAAAAAATTCATGTCCATACAAATGATTCACAAGCCATCATCACCTTAGATTCAAAATAACATTACAAATTTAAGGAGTGATTTTTTCAGTCATGATAGATCCAAATGAATAAACTGCCCTTCTGTGTAAATGCAACAGGAACCATGATATTAGTAATAAACAAATTGAAAAGTACCTGAACTTCGCTTTGGCCTCCAACAAGGCATCAAGCCTAGAGGATGCATGGGCATGAAAAGGACGACGTAGATAAAGTTCTGGACATAGCCACCAGCCACAAATAAATATCTGCACAACCATTCCAATAATCCAACATATACTTAATAAACTCCAGAATAAGTAACACTTAGCAAAGATGAACTCTTATGTGCTCAAGCTAGGAAAGACAGACCTCTGATTTAGCATCCTCAATTGATGAAGCAATAGCATTGAAAGCTGCCCTACCATCTATAAACCATTGAGCCTGACTACCATCTTCAGTCAACCCCCGGGGAGGCGCAAAGGAGCCAAAGCGATGAGGATGGCACCAACCTTCAGGAGGCCTAAGTCCAGCATCATTAATTGCAGCAACCCAATCTTTAACTCTAGCACCCGTCTTGCTTCTTAACTTTATGCTCCGATTACCACATGTGACCTTT